>JACCGJ010009202.1:0-46380 GCA_013407085.1 Atriophallophorus winterbourni
TTCTCCATATTGAACTGCCCTGGCGTACGTAGCGACCATTAGTAGATAAGTTTTTACTACTAAATTTTCATCCATAAATTTGTGCCAATCCCATGCAAGACAATTTTATTGTGATCAAATCAGGCTGAACTGCTAGCGCAAGCGGAAAAAGAACGAGAACGACAAAAATTCTTGAGCTCTTTGGTTGATGAAATTAGCGCACAAATGAAGTATGAATACAGCATGCTAGTTGAACTGGATCCAATGCAACGAGCGGTGTGGATGTCGTTGCAAACACAGAATGACACGATGCGCGAATGCTGTGAGAAGATTGGTCAACTCGTTAGGTAAGTTATCATCATGAAACAAGAAGCTCGCTAGACTGTTATATATGTAAGAAAATTACGTAGATGCATACAAACAAGTGTGGTAGGGATGATGCAGGGATACAGTGAATAATTGAACAATTGAAACATCGAGGGAGTCCCCTCGAAGTCAGCTTCCTGTATATCCGGCTCTCGTGGCGGTACTCGATAATACGAGAAAATTCTGATTACTCGTGATTTACCCATAATGACTCTACGTGTGCAACGCTGTTAATACTCTTCAACACATCAAAGGTATTAACGTCATCGTAAAGATATTATTCTTCGCCATAGACCGGTTATACTTTCAACATCGTGTGATCAACTACCGAAGCGTATAGCTGGATTCAATTCTGATTTTGATCTTATTCATGAACCGCTTTGTTGTCGCGCTCACGATATTCATCATCCATCGCTCGACAAAACCACTGCTTGTGCACACAACACTGAACAGTGCTGCTCACAACCCTGACCGGGTGACACCGAAAAGAAAACAAGGCGCATCGGGTGCATGTATACGGTTTGCAAAAGTCGGTAAGTCCTAAGGTGAGGTCTGTCACGTGTTGCGCTTGTTTGATGAAAGTGAATGCTAAATGCGACAAATTGCTGACCTCGTGTTTAGTAGCGATTATTAATGGAGATAATTGTCCCGGTGTCTGTTTCGTTTGCCAGATTTGCAAGGCCAAACCTACAGCGTCATCCTTGGAGGCGAATACCTCTGAGTATGAAATTGAGAAACGTCTAAATGAACTGGAATCTGGTATACAAAAATTGACTTAACTGAAGATTAAAATGTCTGGGGATTAAGTTTCTGGCGATTATGTGTCTCGAGATTAAGTGACCGGAAACAAGCGATATATACATCAATTATGAAATAGTGCAGCACCATCTACGCAGGTTGAATATCAACAAGTCCTAGGAAGCAGATGGAATCACACCTGCAATCCTGAAGTCAATTGTACGAATCACGTTGTGATTTATTTAATCACTCTTTGATGGAGGGTGTTGTACCGACTGACTGGAAGAGAGGAATCATAACACCCATTTACAATGGTGGAACTCGTTCTGACCCAGAAAATTACCACCTTGTTACACTCCTTCCAGTGATCTCAAAATTTATGGAGCGAATTGTGTGCGAAAGAATTGAGTAATCTCGAAAGTCATAACTTGTTGTCCAGAGAGCAACATGAATTTCGGAAGTCTCGTTCTTGCTTGACTAACCTACTGGAGACAATGGACGACTGGACGCAGGCAGTGGATGAGGGTGGTTGCGTGCACGCTTGTTATTTGGATATGTCAAACGTGTTTGATCGCATGGACCATTCTATAATCCCGAGAAAGCTGTTGGTATTAATGGGTGCCTTCTTACCTGGCTGAGAAGCTATCTTCTTGATCGCAAGGTAAATGTACGTATCGATGGTGTGATGTCTAAGGAAATCGAAGCCAATAGCAGTGTCCCACAAGGTTTGGTACTTTTTCCGGTTCTCTTTTGGGTTTACATCAACGACTTTCCGAAACTGGTCACAGCTAAGATGGTATATATAACACTAAGGTGTATACACTCGGATTTTGTCTATAATTAATAGTCGGTGTTTTTAGAAATCGTTTTGCTAAGTCCTTTATCGTTTGCGTTAAGTTGAGGAGTCGCTGATCCCGGCGTACTCTTATCCGATTTTGTCACCATCTGCGCGGTTATGTGGGCAAATGCTTGCCTGTTCTAGTATGTGCATTTTCTGTCATCTGTTTGGCAGTAGCCATTAAGTATGGCAACAATGTACCTTTATGCATATTTTTATCTGTTCACTTAAATTTAATATACCGGATTCTCGTCCATTTAGACGCGTCTTAATTTCATTCTCAGGAGTTTTCACCTCCGAGGATGCCACTGTTGGTTTGGCCTTACAAACCTGGCAAGCGTAGCAAACACTTGGGCAAGTTTCTCCATCATTAATTGATACCAAATCCGAGGTCCGCGATTTGTCGCATTTTGCATACACTTTCAACAAACAAGCATAACACGCGACAGACCTCGCCTTAGGACTTACCGCCGATTCGCAAACCGTGCACACGCAGCCCGGTGCGCTTTGTTTTCTTTTCGGGGTCATCCGGTCAGGGTTGTGAGCAGCAGTGTTCAGTATTGTGGTTTTGTCGAGCGAAGGATGATGAATATCGTGAGCGTGACAAAAAAGCGGTGTTTATGAATAAGAGCAAAATCAGAATTGAATCCGGCGATAAACTTCGGTAGTTGATCGAACATTGTTGATAATATAACCAGTCGATGGCGAAGAATAAGATCCCTCCAATGACGTTAATACTTTTGAGGACTTGAGAAATATTAACAGCGTTGCGAACGTAGAACCAATATGGAAAAATCACGAAAAATCAGAATTTTTACCATTTCCTAATACCGCAACGAGAGTGCTATATTCAGAAATCTGAATTCAAGATGATTCCATTAAGGTATAATATATCCATGTAGGTCCAAGTGTAAGAATAGTATATCCTGATAATCGAGAGCTAAAGATATTGCGACCGCACTGCACGTATCCTATATCAGACAATCAGTGTTTAGGCCTTAACATTATAGTCTGTTATTATGCCGACGATATCAGGATAAACGTCGGATTTGACGATTTACGTGCATTCTTGTTAATTGAGCTCATAAAATCCGACGACTTACAGAACGAGAATAGTTAACTACCGAACTGGTTAGAAGAATATATATTCAAATCACTCTCTTGTAAGTCTCAGACAATTATATGGTACCGCGCAAGAAAGAAGTTTTGAATCCGTACATAATGCAGGGTTTATCACGAGCTTATGTCTGATTGTTGATTCATCAACGATGCTTACAGCGCAGAACATTTATCCACTACTCTCATTTCTAGCGCAAATGCAATGACGCCTGAATTAGCATCGTTCATTACTTCCTTGTTTGCTATTGACCTTGTGGATTACCACTCGATTCTGCAACGTTCAAAAGACTTGGGTGATGCAGAAAAGAAAGTCATTTATCAACAAGGCCGCATGATGCTAGAAGTGCTCAGTTGGTTCAATGTTCGACCGAAAAAACTCATCGAAGCGTTTCGGGTAAACATTTGCTTTGATTTTTAATCATATGCTTCCGTGGCTTTATGCTTAAATAAACCGCCAGTATCGAATACAAATCAAGTTCAGTATAAAGTAGCTAAGTGCAAAACAGTGCTGTTGAATCATCGTTATCGTATCCGCTCGTACTGCCATTCAACTTCATTATAAATGGACTGCATATCATTGCATAACCGAAGCATGATATTTATAAGTGCTCACTCCCACAACAAGTTGCATTTGGTAAGAATCACGAACTCTGTTCGTACTGAGTGAGCTTGATGAAAGAAAATATCTGTAAAACAAATTTCATGTAATGCCAAATATATTTTATGATTGGAAGTTTAGAATTGATTACTACCGACCTGATGTTTCGATGATATGTAAAATCCATTTTGCTGTTTCTACTTTATAAAGGCCAATAGTCCAAGACAGTTCGTAGAGTGCATGTACTGGGTACGTGCGCATGCAACTATAAATAGTGTTTATTTTATTTAACCTAAGCTCATCAACCCTGTTTGTCTCAACAGTGTAATTGTACGGTTAGATCTGCCATATATTCTAACTCGTTAAACACTACTCCGAAATCGAATATTCGATGGGCCAGAGTAATGCTTCCTTATTGATTTTTCTTTCGTTGACAAACCTCGGTCTCACAAGTGGATTCATTCGTTGAAAACTGTAGTTAATACAACGAAAAACGTTTTCAAATTTATAAATTCAATCATCCAGCATGCTGTAGGTTGACTTGATTGAGCTGGTAAATGCAGCCGGGTCGTATAATGTTCATAGCGTCAGAGTGATGGAGATGGAAAGTTAGCATCATCGCTAAACAACCTTACCGTTTATTATTGCCAACCTAATTGCTAATTTCATTTTAATGAAATCAGTCCCTATGGGAAATAGAACATTTCTTGTTTTAATTCAGAAATAAGGTTGTGTTTGAAGTTCTTTAGTTCTAATTTAGAGCGCTAAGTTTGCGCTAGTGCAGCCGCTTATAATCATTTAGTTTAACCTATGAAATTGGCAAAGCAAATATACGATTATCTGAAAGAAATATTTCACAAACTTTTGAATAACTCATAATGCAATATTGACAAATGTGTAAAATTTGACGATTCTGAAACATGAACTGCCGAATTCTGTCGAGGTTGGCATGAAATTATCAAAATTCATAGTTACTTATCAGTTTTAATGAAATTGGTTTTCATATACCCTTTTATAGAAATATGCGTATCTGGATGAATACAAAGTAAGTTATCAAAATTTCTTTTGCATTTTGACTAATCAGCACTAGTGATTCCCCCGGTATGCCAACAGTGATGTTCATGTTTTTATCAACTTTGTGAGTATTTCGAAATATTGTGTACTAACGAGTAGTCAAGGACCATTAGTAGAATGTTGAACAATATAACAATAGCAGAAAATAGCACAGCTAATTGGGTGTAAAATAATTTTCCTCTCTACAGAGAACGGATTAAGGTTTACTATTACTTTATTTAGTCCATCCGCAACAATATTTACCATTATCCCAGACTAACCGAGAGCTTTCTGACTCTATAGTGAAAATGACCATCGGTTGAAAATGTAATAATTCCACGCTGTTAATTTTGATTGGCTGAATGACGAACCGTGAGTGAAATGGTTTCTGCTTTGAGGGTTATCGAATAGAGGTCATGCGCTTCCACCAGTGCAGGAAACAGGGATTAAAACGATTGCCTAAATCATGAGAATTATATATATATATGCTAGCATTCTCTGTGCAAACACATTCCACTACTTATTTCCGACTGTTTTCTCTCAACACGCGATATATACATAGTTGTCACATATTCCGAAACATTTGTTACTTGTAAATAGTTACAAAGATGGGAAACTTTGTAAAAGACTTCTTGCTCATAAGTGTTAAGTGTGTCAAATAATATCTATTGGCATTCCCTTAAGACCGTACATCAAGTATACAAATGTGTTGAAGATATTGTATGTGTTGATATGATTATGCGAAGCTTTGATTTTTTCTTAATAGTTGAAATTAAAATTGGTTGAGCAATCTTTGGTTCTTTTTTGGTGTGGCATATCTTGAAATCACATCGTTAAACACTGATTAATCAATCCGTCGATACCGTCTGATGGTGGACAATTTTCCTTTTAGCCTATTTTAGAGAGTCCTCCGGATTCCCCATTCCAAATTCAAGGTAATCATAATTTTTATTCGTTATTTACGTTTACACTCCATGATTTAAACGATCCGTTTGAAATCATTACCTTAGATAGGCCATTCTACGGTGGGTAATGGGTTGACACGGAATACAAGCTTATACTATTTTTCGCAAAAATCATAGTATCAAAATTTTCGCTATCCAATACAGCGAATATGATGTACGACTTGCAATTTGGTGGTCCAAGTTTGGATTCCGCCCGGTTGCACGTTTCGGGAACCGACCTCAACGAAGATCCGTACCACACCAGGGTTTAAAATGGGTATTAACAATTGTTAAACAATAACTGGGACAGCCTACTACTCTTTCATGTCACCTTGATAGCTTCATGTTAATTAAATCAGAGATGAGCATATTCTTGAATGTGCTACAGCAGCAAATATCGAACAACAAACATCTCGAAAGACAAAATTGTTAAATGCTACAACACCGTGAACTTGTTCTGTAATATCTCCATAGAAATGTTTTCAAGAGTTACCGCATTGATTGAGAATGACAAAACAAAAATGTGTAATAGATCAAAAGCCAGCTATACATCACCATTTATCAGCATAGACTTTAACGTTGCGTAACAATCTACTCAGTCTATGAATATTCTTGAGTCACGAGATAGCCTAATAAGCTTAATACTGCATTGGTAACGAGACCAGTGTAGTGCCAACTAAGCTTCCTAATGAAAATATACGTGGTCACGTTTAGCCAGGAACACGAAATAATTTAACAATCATATATTTTAAAATCAAAGTTTAACTTTTTCTATCAAATGTGGGTACATCGATTTGTTTTAATCTTATAAATCAGTCCGGATTAACTTTTGTCTTGCTTTATTTTATTTGACATAGATCTGGATATCGTGATACCGGACACATTCGCACAACTCGTCATGGATGAATATTTTCCAGATTTCACCAATGTTCAGGTAGTTGCAGATGAACCTCGACAGCCATTAGAATTCATGTACAACGAAGAAGCTTCCAAGCAAAAGTTACAAAAGGCGGAAGTGGGTATTCACATATCTTAATTGTGTATTTGTTCATTCAGTAATTTCGAGTAACTCTTGCAAAATTGACGTTTGAAACAACTTTCTGGAAAGATAACAGGCATCCTAGTTCAATCACATGAATAAGGAATACATATATATTTCTGGCGAAAGGTAAACATTGAACGAAGTAATGTGAAGTTTCGCTCACTCCTAACATTTACCCAACACAGCCACTTTCTCACTGTTTGCTGCGATCAGGTGGCGGCAATAATATTAGTTCCATTGGGCCCTGTATGAAGTAACTGTACAAACATGACCACAATTTTTTTTACGAAATTGCTCTCATGAAGTAGAAAGAAACGATAGGTGGAGCGAACGTTGCCCCAGTTACACATGTTCCGTCGCAATCAACTTATGCACGCGTAAGAGAGCAGAATATTTTCGAGAATAGAAACAATTTTAGCAACATGCCATGTTCAAACTTTCGAAAAACACTGAAATGCTACCGGATTTATGGGTACGACGGGAGATAGTCATTAATTAATAAAAAACAAATTCATATAAATAAGCCCACACTCTTGCTTTTTCAAGTGAATTGTCTTTATAACACAGCGAAGATAACACGCAAATTTACAAAAATTAGTTCTAATCTATATATTGTGGTGCGCACATCCCCATCGCTTACACAACCGCTTTCTGACTGTTTGCCGTCATCAGATGGAGTCAGTAATATCAGGTTCAGTGAGCCTTAAAACAGTAGTAAACAAAGGCATACTTTTGAATAGGGTTCTTACAAAGAACTACGATGGTCAAACACAGAATCACAGTGATTCCTAACCGAGCACTCAAGGCGCTTATAAAAGAACCTATATTGCGATGCTCACATAGTTAAATTCTTTTCTCTTCAGGCCACTGAGGCTCATATGGTCGATGTTTATCTCATTTGTACTAGCCGGAAGTTATGACAAAAATTACCGTTTTAGCGATGTTACTTAATCTGTAAAGTTCGATTAAGGTCGTTGATCAAAAGGTGTTCGCCGAGCTTGTGCAAATGTTGTTGGACTCTCGTCATCATCAGGTTAGACGACACCATCAGCGAACTTTCTTTTCAAAGCTATTTAACATACTCTCCAGAAGCGACAGCAGTACACACACTTGTGTATTTCATTTTCGTTTTTTAGACGCCTTTGATTATCTGCTTAATAACACGACAAATTGTCGGTTTCCTGATTTGAGCTCCAGGATGATGATACAATATTGGGTATTGTCATAAGTAGCACTCTGAAAGATCAAAATCCTGCAAAAAAACATAATAATTGGTGAAGTATATTGTATGAACCGTACGCAACGATCACTTAAAGTACTAATTTTCGTGCGTAAAAATTGGGTGGAGCATGAGTGAGAGATTTGTATGTGGAAACGGAATTCACATTTTAAAGTGATATGTACAGACTAAATAATCATACTCATCTAACTTTTCATCGCGTAAGAACATCTGATCTTATTTTGTTCAATTAGTGCGTGTCTTCATTATCCACATGTTCCGTAGTTTGCTTTTCCAAGGGTTTCAAATCGGGCGATTATAACGAAACTTGTTAATTAATGAATGTTTCGCGCACATACCATAAGCTATCTAAATCTGTACACACGAAAGACGCTGGAAAAAGAATATAACTGGGTGAAAATTGTGGTTGGTTAAAAATTGAATATTGCTGAAATAAACGACCCAGCAAGTGGCATCTCGGGTTCTTTGAATCACAACAATCCCTTTACGATAAACTAGACTCAACCACATCGCAAGCTACAATTTGATCCACGTGGTGAGTGATAATCATAGTGAAGCTTAAATACATACATACTTACATAGTCACCTGATCGTTCTCATTTTTGACAGTTTCAAAGCGGCCATACTTACACACACACACACACAAAGGCGCAACGCTACGCAGTTTCCTGAACAAAATGTAAAACTGAATTTTTACTGCACTTTACAGCCTCCTTTGCTTGGTGGCCCCAGCCGAAGTATGCTCACGCTGATAACAAAACAACTAGCAGATATTAAAAGGACGTTCGAGGATCCTGCTAAGGTGAGACTCCGAAATTGTTTGCTTGTTACCCAGGATTGAGCTTCTTAATTAAAACGAAACATTAGTTTATAGATTGTAACTACGATGGTAACTGAATTTGTCCTGAAGCAAATCTTGCATGTCAAACAAACCAGCACGGTAATATATATATATATATATATATATATATTGAATGTTTAGGTAATATAAAACACTGAGACGCAAAATTCCCGAAAATTATTACCGATAGATTGAATCAGAGATGATATGCGGCTAAAAAGCTATGCTATATAAGACCCACAAAAATGTATATCGGGTCGGCTGGTAAAAAATTCATCAAAAAATATTTTTAAAGATTATTGTCAAACGTAAAAACATACTTGTCCATATGGGTATCTAGATATTTTTTAAAAGCGACAATGATTTCAGGTAAACGAATGCAAATAACTGCATAAAATTATGAAAAATTAGTACTTTCATATCAAAATGAAGCTTAGTGTTCCTCTTTGTCGTCGATATTAGGCTGAATGTATTTTTATTCTTCTAAAACCCGTTTCATATGTATAATTAGAAAGTCCAAGGACGAGCTTTGTCGCTCTGCGCTGTTGACTCTCCAATATCTGAATATCTCCAATATCAGCTTATTACCATTCAACAGCAAGTCGAACAACAAATACTATATAGGTCGAACTGTTATTCAACCCGCCTCCTTCGAAAATGATTTGGGCGTGATTATTCAGTCTGACTTAGGAAACTCAATGCAATGTCGACTCGCTGCCCTCAAAGCTGAAAGTAGAGAAATTAGGTCAAAGTTAAAATGGACTTTTTACAGTAAATATTGATATGAGATGTACCGAAAACTCGCATGGCAGCTTGGAATCTTGTTTTGAGGGTGATAGCGTGTTTTCTTTCGATGGCTTTGCGCAAATGTAACTGGAGCGAAGTACTGGGTCGGTGACCACGGAACAGTGTTAGAAATATGTAGAAAATAATAATTATTATTCGAAAGCTCTAGAGTGTTCAATAGTAGAGTGTTCAATAGTAAGTAAAACTTCAGATGGAACTTGGTTGGCAACTAAATGATGCCCTTGAAGTTTGTCGGATAGTGTTTGGCCAGGGCTCATAGAAAACGAAACCACTCAATTCAATTTGTGTTTAACCGAAAGACTCACAACATTTGGTGGCGTTCACTTGAAGAGTGAGTTTGAAAGCACGAAAAAGCAATCACTTGCGAGAACACAGTAATGGAGCAAAAAACTCGACAAATGCTATACAAAATAATTTCTATCAGGATATGCGATTATTCTCAGCAATAAAACGTGAATTACGGTTGTTTGATATTATACAAATTTACACAGTTAAACTAGTCTTTGTGGCAGGTAGGTTGCTTGGACATCATTCTATTCACCGAAATGTGATCCGAAATTATTCATTATGTAAGAAAGCTTCTTCTTGTTTTCCGCATGAACAGAGATTGTTTTTAACTGAAGAAAATTTGCACGAATAGCATTCCTGCTTCGTTGCACAATCCGCTGAATGTACATTGCCAAATACATCAGTATTTCAGACCATAAAATCTGTGTTGAGTTGCAGACCTAAGTTTGCTTGTGGAACATGCTTAGACCTCACGACAAAAAGTATTTTGTGAACATATCATATTACACTTTATTCAGTACTTGGCTCTACATTCGCCCCTCGGAGGCAAAACTGGACCTCAGCAAATCGAGTGGAATGGAAGAATCGGACCAGTAAGTGTAACCTACTGACGACTCACTGCAAATAGACGTTTACTACGAGCTAGATTAGATGACTTGACTATCGTCTTTTATAATAAACCCACGAAACTCTACAACCACAATGTACATCTCAGAGTGCGATCTCACTGAGTTGAATTACAACGCAATCACCTCTCTACCGCTTAGTTTCGAAAAAGCGTTAAAGCACAAGATCCACACCATGAAACCATTTGACCCCAGTTAGATGGAAAATATCCCGTCTGTGATAAGCCGACTTACATTCAACGCGAGATGAACAAGGCTGCTTGTGTTTAATCTTGGTTCTAATGGTTGTTTGATACATGATTATAGAAACAACGAGGTGATGGTTTTGTTTGTCATAATAGTGCAACACGGAACGGAAGCAGTCTTGAAAATAGGGGAATGAATTAACGTGGCCATACAATCCGGAGTATTACGACCTCGAGTCAGCTAGGCGATGCATCATACTGTAACGCTATAGAGTTCAAAACAGTAAAAAAATAAGTGATAGCTGAGGTTTGGTAAAGTTGAGCTTAATGCATAGCCGATCGCTGAAATAGGTTTCAATGAAACGAGGCCGGTTTAGCACATTCGATTCTGGCTGATTTATTCCCATAATTATTTTCGGGCTGGTCATTCTAAACAATGAATAGACTGACGCAAGTCAGCAATACGAGCACTGGCCGTTCTGGTTTCCGACGATGTTGGCATGATATTCGTAAGTGCCTGCATAATAATACGTACATCAAATAATCCCAACCGAAGCATAGCGTTGTTAAGCTAATGACAAATCATGCAGTACAATAAACGACTTGAATAAGAAAAAAGGGTCGATTTTGAAACCACTATCAGTCTTCAGACTCAGAATCACAAAGCGATTCCAAGTCAAGCGGTGAAACACTTAAAAACAATTATTTGTTGCGTGTGAAATGTTTGGGTACCGGCAAAACAGACATTTGAATGATTGCTAGCTTTGATTGAATACTAATTATTACTTTTTATTGATTCGAAAGTCTCACAAATCAATCCATTCTGTTTTCAGAAACGAAATCATGGCATTTGAAACTAGTAGAATCCCCATATCACACAAAGATTTTACAACCGCCAGTATGCTGCGTATTCGAAAGAAAACGGCACCTTCTTTCCACAGCAAAACGTCCTATAAAGAATCGACAGTCGATATTCCTGCGGGCTTATCCTTACAACACACACCAAGTCAACTTGAAATATTGGCCACCGAAGAAAACAAAGATGTTCTGGCTCTGATTCCGGGTAGTTCGACAGGCGAACTGATGCGCATTCAAAGGCAAAAATCAGGGACAATGCAGGTGGGTTCGCTAGCCGTTGTAAAAAAGGCTGGCGAAGTAACCCAATATACCAAACTTACAACACCACCACTCGGAGCGAAACGCACGTTATCAAAAGTATACTCTGAGTCACCAAAACAAATAAGTACTAAAAAGTATGATACGCAGGAAATGATGGGAGTCAGCGCAATCAGTGCTGAGCTACATCCAAGTTCGACCAGAACGGAAGTCAAGATACTCAAGAAAAAGAAAAAAGAAAACGTGCAGTCTACATCATCCACAGTTATACACGTCACTAGAGAGAGTGGAGTGGAAATTGCTGATTCTACTTTAACCAGCCCTAGTGAAAGCAAGTTATCATTATCCGAAGCTATTGGACAAGGCGTGGGCGAAATGCGAGTAAATGTTTTACGTGTACCGCTTGAGCAACCGGCACTAGTATCAGCTACATTGGAGCAAATACAAAGTTTGCCACAGGTTTCAGCAGAGCCGAGTAAAGTGACTAAGCAAGAAACTGTTCAGCAAGACGAACAATCGATGACAACGGAAACAATAGCTGAAACAGATGAGGAACTTGGTGGACCAGGAGTGTGGACTTGGCTTGACAATGTACTAACAGCTAAGGTTAAATCACGTGGCAAACCACATACACTGTTACAACCCCTAAGGCTACAAGCAAAGCGCAGAGCTGATCGAGGCTTTCAAAAGACAAAGCCAATAAAAATGAAAACAAACCTGGAGGAAAAGGTCACTCGATTGCAGAACCTAGTTCAAGATATCGAAGATACCGACGTCTGGTATCCACCACCATTGGCGACTGAAGCCGAAGCAACACGTGAGCGTATCAGTGCCCGGTTGAGCAGCAGGGAAATTGGGAAAAGCCAGACTACCGAAAGACAATCGGGTGCGTACTATTTCACAGTAACTACCAAAGGGCTGCCGAAAATAGAACCGAAGAAGTCTTGGATTCCTGAGGATAAGCAGGCTTTTTTACCACCTTTGGAACCAGACACGCACCATCAAGCCAGAACAAGCGAGCGTTTCGATAGACCTCGAAGGAGCATAGTCAGCCCAGAGCCATCCGAAAAGTTGACTGCAGACTTGGACACGACAACCAAACGTCTTCAATCGATAGTCCCTCCTGGTCGATTGACTACATTATTGGCCGAGGTTCGTGAAGACGGGACTAGCGACGCCGTGACAACGTTGGAAGGAGCTCTACTAAGAGCGTCGCAAAAAGTAGAAGAGTGAGTAAATATTTGTCTTCTTCGACCGGTTAACAGCCCCAGATAGGTTTGGACCCAAAGATAAATTCATGAAGACATAAATGGCGATTAGAGCGCTAGTATTGCTTATCTCCATATATAAGACGAAGTCTAAGATTTTCAAAGATGAGATTAAATAGCGGCAATCGGGCAGATATCTAACTACAATCCTGAAGAGCGCCATATAAACATGACGAACACGTTATCCTGTGTACGTAAAGAAATTAGGCTCCCAGCAAGGCAAGCATTGAAATAAATTGAGTGACATATAAGCTAGGTACTGAATGTTTATGGGTTAAAGAAATAAAAATGTGAACGAACGATATAATTCAAGACGTTCCATAATCATCCCATGGTGAGCTTCATGGGAAAAAACGCTGAAGAATCACTACGATTGTTATTTTCCTTTCCAACCTGACAGTATCTCAGCTTAAGTGCAGTCTACGATTATGCGGTACTTTGCCTGAATCAAGCTTGTGATTTCACACACACATTCCAACTGAGTCGTGGCCACATCGTTGTGTTGAGTGGGGACTGACGCCAAATATTCCATTTCTGGCTTCATTTGTTACAATATAGCGTAGAAAATGGAACTAAAAATGAAAAATAATCGGCTTTGAAAGCCCTATCAATCTGAACAAATACGGTACAACAGCAATAGTTTGCGAGTCAGATGATACCATAAAGAGAAATAATGCGTTGTTGTTGTTGAGATCAGGAGTGTGTAATGATGTAATCTTTTCAGGTAATGCAATTCGTAGTAGCAAGTCGGTATAGAAAATGATATTACGATAGCGGGTGGTATCGTTAATTATTTATTATCATGCTACCTCCGTTGCGAATTTTAATGAATTATCATCCCTGTTTCAGAAAAGCGGAGCATTGTCGCGGTGAACCAAGACCGTCACAAATACCACTGACGCAATGGAGACTTTTCGGATTGAATCGCAAATCATTAATGCTTCAACCAGACTCATTTCGAGTAAAGCATCGCAACGTTCATTGTCGCTACGCGCTGCTTGCTCAAAAAGGTTTCCATAAGCAAGATTTGTCCATAGCAGCTCATCTTGCTCGGATCGAAATGATACAATGTATCAACAAGTCGATACAAGAACGAGGTAAGTTGAATTGTCATCCTGGATTAGAGATGGGCAATCACTTAACTCGGTAAATTTATGCGAGCTTTCCACTAGCACGTTATGATTAAGAGCATCAAGACACCGTTCTGAACAAAATCCGTAGGTATGACAGCGAAGAAACAGATGCCTCGAAAACAGTTGCATCCTCAGAGTTGATGGCAAACGGCCTCACCTGAATGGAACTGAATTAGCGTACCAAGCCGGGTTGGTAAGGACCTCGTCTGGTGCGTTGCCATTTTGCGCGCCTACTCGCAGTGGAGGTGGCGAATCCTGAGTTAACAGTGGATGTACTTGGGGTTATTACGGTTAATGCCAGGGTTGGCGTGACAATGTCTTGCCGAACGTCCTCAGTAGCTTAACGCTATCACATACGCCAGGATGGGAAAGATTGTGTAAGGATTCAAACGGTCGACGCCTGAACGCAGACGAGGAACGGTTTTCGATACATCGTAAAAGATATCGCTCAAGCCATTTGCAGTGGGAGATGTCTGATGTCAGATGAAGAGGAGTTCCTGAGCCGTGCGATGTCGGCATCGGCAGCTTGCGCTGCAGCGATTTCGCTGAGGTCGATGGAGGATGGCAACTCCATAACGGCTATTGTAGATAGTACTTCGGCGACCAGATGTTGGGCACCTGATATGTCGTACGTCAGTCGTGAATTGACTGACAAGATCCATGTGTCTCGTCTATCTGAGAGTACCCATCCGCAGGTCTGTTCATTGTGTCACTGAGGGACTTATGATCAGTAAACACGGTAAACTGCTTGCACTCCTGAATGTGTCGGAAGTGTTTAACCCCGACTGGGTAATCGATCGAAAAGTGTATTAATGTGACGAATATGAAGTTTATATACAAAAACTAGGTGAAAATTACCTGAAAAAATAACGCCGATTTAATTCGGGAAAATTAAATTACCGGGAAAAATACACGGAGGATACGTGTAATTATTGCCCACCAAGTTGCTGTAGACCGACTACAACTACAATAACGTCTCACGAAGGTTGGAGAAAACGCACAGGACAATAAAGATTGGATCAGGGAAACCAAAACGTGTGGACGGGAAATTATCAAGGTCAATGGTTTCTCGGGTTCCCTAAAAAGTTGTTACATAATTCCGGTGGCCGCACGGGTAAAACTTGGGAAAAAATGTCGACGACATTTAGATGAGAGAAAGTGCTCCTTTCGCTATTCAACGCCACTACACGTGTAAGATAAGGTTCTGATCTCTTCATTTCGTTCAACTTCACCATCGAGTAAGTCCTGCAGAGTGCTCTTGGCATTGGACTCCTTCTAGGGGAACGTGTTACGGATCTCGATTATGCTATTGCCATTCTGGGAAAAGACCCTATATAAATTCAACTGACTTTAGATCTTTTGTCGATGGAGGCAATAAATTATGGGTTATATTTTTATCCGGACTTCACAGAACTACCACACCTCGCAATAAATGAACACGTTTTCGATTACGTTTACGGATTCAGTTAACATCGAACGTTTAGTGGTCGCTGGGGGTGTAATAGATAAGGTTATCACTGTCACACACCATAACAAGCTTTCCTCGCCATTTCACTTGAAAAGACTACAAGATTAATCAAATACTGCAAGGAGCGCCACTGAACACGATTTAGAGTCATATCACTAAGGATAAGAAGCCACTGCGAACCATGAGTATTACGCTTATCGATCTAGCACACCTAACGAGAATAAGATTAAGCTGATGTGAATGATTTGAACGAGGATGTTTCTAAAGGACTTCATTCTGTAGAATTGTTTGTATTGCATGTAGAGTTCTGACAAGCAATGTCGGTTATCTTTTGTTCCACTTATCCCACACTTCCCAAGACAGTTTGCCAAAACTAGTGATCTGCACCAACTGTGGAATTGATATCATCCAATACCACTAGGCACTTTTTCTACGGCATGTTTTTAAGGAATGTTGTGAGATCTTTTTCAGTAGGGGTTGTAAAGAGTGGCAGTACATAAACGTTCACCAAAATCAAGGTACTAGTATTGTCCTTCAGATTTGGGGTCTAACTTAGTTCAATTCCTCTGTTACTTGGTTCGGCTATTTCGCTGGACAATCTCAATTTGTTGCACCCTAAGAGCCCTTCCAAAAGTATGTAATCAAATTCTTTTGGTGTCAGGTAGCCGCGTCTCTCGCAAGACGATCAGGCCAACTTTCAACCTTTTTAACCTATTGTTAATGACAACTGATTTTCTCTGGTGCTTGATTCCTGTATCAAAGACTTCGATGCTATACATGCATATATAAACGTCTTTTCAGCATACCGTCGAATACAGTCTTCGATGATAGAATGGTAAGTATTTAGAGCACACACTTTACTAATCAAATTTATTTTCAGCTTGAAAAAAGTCATGAATTAGGATAAGTACAACACGAATGTACACAGGGCCTCCAAAGTGGAGATCAGGAAAAAGTATTTTAAGTTTTCCATTTAAGGTAAGCAATACATTTAAAAATCGAGCAATAAAGATAAGTTGAGATTGTTCATTCTTGATCAAATTACTGTGGGTTCGTAATCGGACAGTTGAGGGAATATTGATTTGACGCAAGTTGATCCACTGAACGAACCAATGAAAGAAGCTGAAAATAAAATACAAGCAATGGCATAAACGGCAAAATCAAGGAATGCTTCATAAAGCGCTAAGTATACGGAGTTGGAATCACAGAAATGTTTACAGGCTATTGCATAGCTATGTTGACATATAAAACAAATTAAGTTTAAAGGAAAAAGGCGGTGTTATTTAACGTCAGCAAGCAACGTCACGCAGGCCACAAAGTACGTCAGCACTGTCAAGGAAATGTTAATTAATGGTAGAAGACTTAGGATAATGTGAAAACACATGTACGATTGAAAATTTTAAAGCCAGCAAAAAGTTTTTATCCAACCTTGCACACCTCTCTTGGAGCTCTAACCTTTGGCCTTTGTGCGGTACTTCTGTACTGCGCATCGAACACCACGCTAACTTTATTTACCAACGGAACTGAACTGCCTACAGCAACACGCTGGAAGCTCACTGTCATTTATATTTATATCTCTCTAAGCTTGGACAACCTGACAGTAGCATAACCACGTGCAGCCTGATTGTTTTGCGCTTTGTTCGGATCCAGGTTTACATGATAACCTCCGGCAGGAAAACTGATTTAATAACCCCTTAAATACTCGACATTTCGACAATTCCGGTCAGACAATATTAGGGTATAATACTGCTGTTGTACCGACAACTGCGATCTGAATGATAAACATGAAGTGACTAATATAGATGAGAAACGCCAAATCGCCGCCTTAACATGATCGTTGACCTGCTGATGAAACAGGTTTTTAGATACTCAAACCAATCACTCTCTTCAGATGTCCAAAATGACGGTAGTGGAAAAAGATTTGGACAATGGATCACATGAAATTATAGTAGTTTTGGAAAGTTTTAACAGTAAAGGTTATTGCAAGCGACAGTGATAATAAAAATGGTTAATGATAAAGGAATCACCGAAGGGGGAGCAGGGGACTGCGATAATGTTTGATTCCCTGCAACCGGCACGACAATATGAAAGATGTCACTGGGTGCATTAAATTAGCTTACTGGGGCTCAAAATGTGCAGCATGAATTCGCATTCGTTCGATGATCAATGTTGATTATAATTAAAATGGATAAAATCGTTCAGTATTATAAAATTGTTTTAAAGCAAAGCAATTAAAGAAAGAGAACCATTCCGAAAAGAGAATGAAAAATAACTTTTTGAAACCGTCAAATCTTACTTTAAAACGAACAATAGACATGTAATAGATATTCATAGTCTAATAAAGCATGGCTAGATCGCTCTATTGCACATTTATCAAAAAATGACAGTAAAGAGCTATAGGATCATACAAAATTCCACCCCTAGTACGATACAAGAGAAGGAGGCACAAAAAGGACCGAAAATAGTAACTGTAAACCAATATTTCAATAGGTACGGTAAGGTGTGTTGCTCGAAGTAAACGTATGTGCTTATATAGATTTCAACATTTTGTGAAAAAATATTCACCATATAAGCTGAATGAATAGGCTCAGATGGCGTGACAAGCATGGAATTACTTTGAGATTATAAATGGTATGGTATGAAAGCACAAGCCTGATCCAGGCGAAGTGCCACACAGTCAGAGACTGCACGTGGGCTAAGATACTGTCAGGTTGCCAAGGCCTAGACAGATATGAGGGGGAAATAGAAATAGAAATGGTAGTGAGACTCCAGCGTGTTTCAGCATGCAGCTCACCACCGGCGGTCAATCAATTTAGCACGGTGTTAGCCGCACAGCACAGAAATGATGGACGATTGCACATCCGTGCAACTGAGATTATAAATAGACGAACACTGGCTCCTTGTGAATACCTAATACAGGTTTCAAAGTCAAACTTTGTTTAGTAATAAGAATAATGAATAATCCGTACGCTTGGAATGCGTACACATGGGCGGACAAATCATGTGATTCATTCTCGTAGGCAAGAAATCGCAATCTACAGTGGTCTAAACTTATGCTAATAAAATTAAATTGAGACTCAAAGTTACGTCCTACAGAGCCTGTTATATTTATTACCACTGTCGCTTTGGGATTGCTAGACTCACGAGCACCTAGAATTTGCAACTCAATTAACGTTAGAATATCGAAGTTCTAGGATTAGCCATCGATGGCCTGAAACAGATGTGAATATATTACCGAGAATAACCGTGAAAACTGGAGGGTACGGAATTTCAACGATGAAAAATATACAAAACCAGTGCAAGGAAACAGCATATTTGGTATACTGTTCGAACTGATTGAAAACCTACGCTTTCCAATTGTTTATGTAACATCCGAAGTTCCACCCATTCGTTGTTTAATTTGTTTTTCTGGTTTCGAAATTCTCTCAGTTTCGGTCGTAGTTCTTTGTTAAGTTCCAAGACACGCTGTGACAGCACAGTAACATGTTCTTTGTCTAATTCAAAATAAGGTGCACGCATATCAATGGTTGGGTCTCTGCTTGGAAACCTTTCATGTCAAAAGTCACAATCAAAAAGCACATACCAAACTTTGTGCGAGATGAGATGTTGATTTGCATGCTTAACTTTAGCTACACTTTCATCGAAAGAGTATGGTTGAAGAACCAGTTTAACACCGTCAATGGTCTTTTGTTGAAATTCGGAAACAAGTTCATCAACCACTTCATCCAGCCAGTGATCATCAATAATTTTTATTTTTCCGCAACTAGAATCAACACATTTTCTGAAAGAAATCGAGCATATGAAGAACGAGATATTACCGGAAATATGCTGTCAAACATTTATCAACTTTAGCGACCGCATCTAGTACTTTTGCTTCTGGAGAACGTGAGGTTGCCATGAAATGTCAGGAACTCTTGGCTAAAAAGAAATGGTGGCGATTATGATGTATCACAAAATGGCATATAGTTAAACTACAAAAAGCAGCTTTTGCAAATTGCCAGTTTTCGTTTGCACACGTCTGCTTATTTGCCTTTCTTGCTACACATCACTCGGCACTTTATCTGGTTCCAGAACAGTGATTACATATCTGGATACAACGATTTTTCACCGAAGGTTACACCCATAATTGGTGTCCGACAAAATGACCAATTTTCTCTTTTCTATTCAATTTTATGATTTTCGACTCGTGCACAAATTCATAGGCTTTTACGCATTTAAAGTGCAGCACATGACATCGATTTTTCACATAACACCTTATTACTGACAATCACGCGCATTAAACTATAGATCGCTTCATGTATCGCGGTAGTTTTATCAACAATTCGGTATCGTTAGATGAGAGGGTTTCGGTTGGCAATTCCAAGGTGACCGTAACATTCCACTGGGTTTTACAAGCTGGGGTACCCGAAATCCGACATCGCAATAGCCAGTTAGGCTAGATAATGGCTCAAAACTTTTTATGATGTATAGCAGTAAAAGCCGACGGAAGAAGTTGGGATGATACTGTTTTATTGAATGAATTCACGTTGCACTCGCTGTGTAGGCACCTAATCTCAGTTTGTTTGTGCTTACTTCTCTATGAATTCAGTAGCTTTTTACGTCTCACCGCTCCCGCATTTTTAGGAATTTATTGTTTTATATTCGTATGTATGTAAGTATAAGAGCACAAGTATGATCCAGGCAAGGTGCCGCACAGTCAGACTGTACGTGGGCACTGTCAGGCTGCACAGGCCTGGACAGATAGGTGAAAGTTTAAATGGAAATGGTAGGTAGATGAACACTCAGTACTTGCTACCGATGAAATTTTGTCGCTAATGATCACTGTACAAGTTAGCATGCGTAACCTGTAATCCGGTTTTGAAATAGAAAAGGCAGAAACAACCGCAGGCAAACTGAAAACAGAAATTTATTTTTTGTGCATATTTTGATTGCCCATTTATCTACAAACTTTTCTGTAGTTGCTGATAACCTTTCCCTGAGTAGCTTAATTTTAGGCACGTGATGTGTATGAGTTTTAACTTAATGGTCAAAACTTCAGCATATTAAGAATACAAAACAAGACAGAATCCCTCACAGTTCATACCATTTACTCATCTGGGATACAGCAAATAACTGTGCGCAATTTAGGCACGTTTGCTTTTACGTTCAGATTCATAAGCAATTACCGGGGACAAAAAAGCACGCCCCTGTACATCCTTCATATAAACATGTGCAATCTACAGTACTTCTGTATTTCACAAATAGTACCGTGTGTAATCGTCCTGGACGACTAATACCATTGTTTGGCGAATAGCTGTATGGGTCTGGACAGCTTGACAGTACCCCAACACATGTTCAGTTCATGATTGTGTCGAGCGTCACCTGGCTCGGGCTTGGGAATTCATACATACACTCTTATCTGTCGTATGTAACATTATTTTAAGTTATGAATATAGGGAACCATTCATCAGTGCATCATCGAAGAGGTACCGCAGGATTTCACATGTGTCAAAGGGTTGCTAACTCACATTCTAGCAAACAATGAAGCAATGAAATTTAAAATAAGTTTCTCATAATTGGCTCATAAAAAAGTAATCACCGGATTGGCAATCAGATAAGTTCTAAGCCATCAGTAAAATGAAAAATGATGTACGTCCACCGAAGAGGCACTCGATATGTGTTCCAGTGGCATCGTTTTGCTGCTCATCTACTGAGTTAATTGGCTTTCTTCATCTATGCGCACAACACACTATTTATTAGTAGCACTCCGTTTAGGCATAAAAGCGGCCGTGTGCACATTGGCGTCTGCCTAACGATGGTCAATCATGGACACAAATTGACCACCTCGCCATATGCGCTAGATGAAGGGGCTGTCACTCCTTCTTGAACACTTGCGTAGACTTTGATCACGCGCTCCTTCGATCGAGATTTACATTACAATTCTCAGGTCCAAAGACAGTCATTCCAAAGCGCGTGGCCTTGGAAAAGCTTCCGGGTCCTACAATTTAGTAAGCCTAAGCAATGGTTTAGAAGATAATCATTCCACCGCGGTCCGAAAATATCACACAGAATTGGAATGCGATTGCTACTGTAATGTACGATACATCGAAGTTGGCAAGTGGTAGTGCCACCTTTAGCAGAATGTCTCAGGATCTCCCAGGGTACCCTTCGATTATTAGAAGACGAAGGATTCTTTTGGTTCGCAATATAATGCAGAACGAAGATGCGTAAGAAATAATCAAAAGCGTAGCATTTGAGCGGTGGATGCAAAAAATTGAAAAATACGGAGGTAGGCAGCAATTCTGGTAACGTCCGAAGACTGTTTCATCTAATTCGGTTTACCGGTTCTAAAATCATTTGAATTAGCAAGACAACCACATAGAACGTTGGCGCCTTAATCAGTAACAAAGAGCGCCGCTTAGGTTATGTGGAGCATTTTCATGATCAATTTAGCTTACCAATCGTAGCACAAAATCCACGGCCTTTTATTCTGTATTTTGAACCCTGGTCACTTGATTTAACGCCTATGCACGAAAGAGAAATCAAACTTGGCATTGAGTCAATGAAAAGATTAAAAGCAGCTGATCCAGATGAACTGTCACCGGTTCAGCCCAAGGTTGCGATATTATGTTGAGTATTCTATTTGACCTTCTCCGTCAGGTATAGAAGACGAAAACTATTCCACAGTGTTAAGGAGAATCTATAATTATACCTATTTTCAAAAAAGATGTGCACAATTCATGCTCTAACCACGGAGGAATAAGTTGATTTATGTGTCTCCGGCGACTTACATTACACAAGAAATCACAGATTCGAGAACAGCAAGCAGGAGTTTACCCGCTAGAGGATGTGCGGATTACATATTCACTCTTCGAAAAGCCCTAAAACATCGCCACACTTATAGAGAGCCCACTTTAGCGCTCTTTCTTGATTTTGAGGGTGCTTTTGATTCGATCGATAGGAACGCATTATTTAATACCTTATTACACAAAGGTCTCCTGCAAACGTTCTCGAAAATATTTCGGGCGGTTTATTTCTATAGTTTTGGGAGTGTTCGGTGTACAATTGCCTCTGAACTAACGTTTCTATGGTTTCAGACAAGGGTGTCCAATTTTTCCATGTTTGTTCAATTTTGTAATTGACGCTATAATTGATGCATGTAATGCAGGCGTACAGACACCGGGCATTCAGATAGGCTGCAAAACGAAACTTTGTTATTTCGATTATGTCGACGATGTAGTTTTACTCTTTGATTCCTATGAGGATGCTCAGTCTACTTTAGATCGACTATGCGGTATGCGAATTTCAGCTCTTAAGTGCACAATTCTGTTACAGGATATTGATTCGATCGAAACAGCACAAAGTCTCAATATTGAGGAACTTTCGAATGTTATTATTATTATATTTGCACAATCTGATACAGATAGTGCCGTTCAACATAAACAATGAGATGTACAAAGCGAGAAGGGGGGTACAAAGCGTTGTCATCGGCATCGTTGAACGTAGGCATGATACTACCCGGTTGCCTACACCGAAGTAGGGGAGATTTCGTTTAGGGGGTCCCACCCCGAGCCTTTACCCACAAGGCAGTGGAGCGAGAGAGGTTCGCACCTATCGGTGGCCGGTGACCGACGAAGCGGTTCATACGCCCTTTTCTGGGAATTTCCAGTTCGGAGCCCGATAACCCCGTTGATAGGTTGGTGACTTCAGTTTTTGCCTGTGCACCATACAATGTCCTTGGATAGGACAAGGGGCAGTGACTTTTGGAGCGGCGAGTCACATCCGCCGCGTCGTGATGTCATCATTGGATTTTTGTGGCTTTTTATAGGGAGAACGCTTGCCAGGCGAAAACCCACCACACCCTCAGACACCACCGCCGAACCCTTCGCTGAGCTCGGAGAACCGAGCCCACCCAGCTGGCACCACGTGAAGGTATTTCGAATGTAGACTGTTTTACCGATTTGAATAGTTTTTCTTCAGCCAAATAGCAGCTAAATCGGTCAAACAGAAATGTAGTTCAAGGTAGTATCAGTATCAGGTATTTTCTATTCGTTTTTATTTCCGATTAGCGGACAACCTAAATACCTTATGCTAAACGAAGTCAAATTTTATTGATTAAACTCATACGGGAGACAAAAAGAAAGGCATGTGAGAAATAATAAGGGTTCAAAAATAAAATCCAGAGAGAATTATGTTTTACTAATATGTTAAAACAAAAATATCATTGAATGCCACTGATGCATAAGGTTGTAATGAGTTGTATTGTATTGGATTGAATGAAATAACCAACCCAAAAATTGTAGTTAGAACAAACCACGATTACAAAGTATGTATTGATTAATGTAGGTTTTGACAATGAGAACTTGATTAACAGTATTATTGATTCAAAATATTCATTTGCATGCTTTTCCGTCATTCACACCCCACGACCGGTTTCGTGCTGTTTGCACTCATCAGGTAGGGACAGTAAGATCAGTATCCGCATGCGCTTATTGATTATTATTGGATGGATGATGATGAATTATTAAATATTATTGATCGTTATTTGAACAGTCACCACATCCACCGCAGTTTGTGAAGTATCCTGGGATTTTATAATCCCGGTACGGCTTGTTCAACAAACGTTTTGATCTACACGGAGAGGTTCACGTTTTGCCTCAATCATAGGATTTGCAAGTTTCCAATCATGCTCGTGTAGAACCGTTTCCAGTGTTTCCTGGAATTGAGTGTTAACAATCAAAGTAACCAAAGAATTCGGTTCATCGTTTGTAAAGGTGTGATTAATTGATCTGCCCGGTAAAACAGTTTCCACCACGGATAACGCTATATTTGATGTCACAGAAGAATCGATCGAAGTGGGAACAAAATCACGTGAAGTTGAAACGCATGGAATACCAGTTGTATCAACGGCTTCTGATACTAATTTGACATGGCATATAATGGGAACCTGATCGACATTTGGAGAATTTTGTACCGCACATTTAATTTGTGCATTGTTCGTTAGAAGCTTGTCCAGTGACTGCAGGTGAATTGATGGAACACACACGGAGGTTCCAGCGAACCCAAAACGTCATCTACAGTTGCCAACAATTGTCTCGCTTTTTCAATGATAGTAGTAGGTGCCAGTAACGCTTTTCCTCTTGCGGTTTTGAAAAGTAAATTATCTGACGATCGTTTAGATGAGCTAGAATGCAGTGCTGAATTCGCTTGATAAGATGAGTTTGGTGATTTATTTGAAATGATATCTAAAGAATTCTAAAATTTGCTAACTTTGACGCCACTTTCTTAGTAATGAAAACTAGATTTTTCTTTTGAATCAATGCTACGGTCGGATGTGGACGTGTTAACAGGAGTAGCGCTTGAGTCGGTCCATAGGGAAGTCAAATTTTCATCATCAAACAAAAGAGCTTTCGAACTAGCAATGGCACTGTTAGATATCGGTCGTGCTGTCTTTTCAGATACAGTTTGAAAACCCAGAGCAATGGGAGCGTTATGCATACTATGATAGGATATATGAAAGTCAACGTTTCGTTTTTGGCCGAGCGGCATAGTTAAGGTATCATCATCGTTTGTCTCCATTAGAGCCTCGGCTTTTTTGACAGGTTCTCGGAGTCCATATGGAATAAGGCGGCGATTGAGAAACACAGGGTTTCCTTCTACGTTAAGAGAAATTGGAGGAATTCAGATTCCACCAGTTGCTTGCGAACATTTAATTATGAGATTCCTCAACTCTGAAGTGTCTTCAGACGATGTCAAGAAAGATAGACTGATTTTTAAAGCTTGCATTGCTTTCAGACTGAGAATAGATGGACCAGTCTTAATAACAGTGAATCTACAGGCAGCAGTATTGTTTACATCTCGGATGGAGATCATACACGATCCAACGACTGGAATAGAATGTTCAGTAATGCCGTTAATTGTGAGGCCAGTAAGTTTGATTTTCGCATTAGAAGCAAACTGTTTTAGATCTCTCTGGGTAATAAGCGATTCAACGCCACCCGTATCTAGAATAAAATCTAGTGATGCGACACTAGAAACAGAATAAATGGTTTTACAAATATGGCTAGAATTGCAAGATATCACGGCCAAAGATAATGATTTAAATTCATCATTAACATCGCTAACCTGAGCGTTTTTCGAATCAGTCCAATACGTTTTAAGATTTCGACAAACGGATTAAATATGACCAGTTTTTCCGCACTTGTGACATATGGCTTGACGGAATCGGCAAGTGTGGCGTGAGTGCAGTCTGCCGCATGACGCACATTTCGCAATTTTGATTGAATTCGAATGGTTATCAGTAACGCGACGATAATTCGGTTGATACTTTCGCTGTTGACCTGCTATAGCATTCCTCGCTCTTTCACGTTTACGTGTATTAAACATAACAGAACATTCTGCTGGCGACAAATCTGTTGTTGCCACACGCGCATCTCGATACTGTTCACAATGAGCTCGAACATCCTTGAAAGAAGGTTTCGGCAGTTTCAAGAGATCATTTTGCAAAACGCTGTCATTTATTCCAGCGAATAGGCGATCTTTAAATTGCATTTCTAACAAGTTACCGGAGTCGCATTACGCTGCCTAAATTAACAATTCTAGAATAAAATCGCGAATTCCTTGATTGGGCAAACGCACCATTGAATGAAATATTGCACGTTCAGTTGCTTCGAAATGTACAGGCTTCACATGTTGCAATAAAAGCACCTTCAGCGTTTCGTATGGAAGAGAAATAGGAGAATCCGGATAGGCTTAATTTTTGAATAACGTTCATGCAGGTTTTTTGATTGCATTTAGAAAATAAACAGATTTTTTTTATCATTTTCAGCTTTCAGCCGTGTCATCCACCAAATTTCAAATCTTTCAAAATAATCTTCAATTTCTCGAGCATTTGCATTCATATCGAGAGGTTCCAGACTTGAATTTGCCATGAAGAATTGCTGTTCGTGACGCCAAATGTAATGAATTGAATTGTATTAAATTGAATGAAATAACCAACCCAAGAATGGAAGTGAGAACAAACCATGCTCACTCGAATTACACAGTATGTATTGAATAATGTAGTTTTTGACAACGAGAGCTTGAATAACAGTATTATTGATTATTTTTGAATGAATGATGATGAATGATTGAATATTATTGATCGTTATTTGAACAGTCATCACAAAAGTTCGTTCAACGAACCAAGATATTCCAACACAGAATCACAATGTGTTTCTTGGTCAAGCACTCATGGCGCTTATGGATGACCAAATTAATCTGTTTCTCACATCCCCGCAGTTACACACCACTACCGGTTTCTGGCTGTTTGCCGTCATCGGGTGGAGACAGTATGATTAGGTTCAGTGATCTTCGAAACAGTGGATAAGTGGTAAATAAAGTTATACTTGAATGTCATGGTCAGATAGGGTTCGTACAACGAACCACGATGTTCAAACTTAGAATCATAAAGCTATTGTTGATCAACCACTGAAGGCGCCTATGGATAACCGAAAAATTTTGTTGTTTACATTCCTCGCACTTACACACCACGACGGGTTTCGGGCTCTTTGTCGTCATCAGGTGGAGAAAGTAAGATTAGTCTCAATATAACCTTTTCGGTTTTTATCCACTGTTTCAAGACTCACAGAACCTAATATGTTATGTTAATCGATTACTGGTAAGAAAGAGAGCGTAAATCAACGAAAGACTTCTTCCTATACATCGTGTTTTCACCTTTGAATATACAATTTGAATCATAGTGGTTCGAAAGTTTTAGTTTCTTCAGAGTTCGAATATTGTTCATAAGCAATCTTAAACGAAAATAGAGATACAATCTCAGTTGTTTGACTGTCATAGTTACAAATTATTTTGCGTTGGTTCACAATTTGTTTTTTATGTATGTTTATTATATATTTGTTGTTTTAATGGAAAGCTTAAAACAATAATTTCGTTACCTGATTGCAATTTGATGCGAATCGTCTGAAAATTTGCTATTCGTGTTCACCATAACATTTTAACCTGTGCGAGTTTTTTCTCGCTATATCCTAATTTTCTTTCACTTAAACTTGTTAAGAACCCATGTCCGCTTAACTTCAGGAAACACTCTTACAACCTTAAGGTGGTAAA
This sequence comes from Atriophallophorus winterbourni, assembly GCA_013407085.1. NCBI lineage: Eukaryota > Metazoa > Platyhelminthes > Trematoda > Plagiorchiida > Microphallidae > Atriophallophorus > Atriophallophorus winterbourni. The sequence continues at coordinate 27,737 of JACCGJ010009202.1, forward strand.
CGTCTGTAATGTTCTTTCAGATGAACTAATATCCTGCAGTTCCGTCTCGAGTTTCAAGCAAGGTTTGGACATCAAATGGGGTATTTATTCATTTATTTATTTTATATTATATTTCATGGATGATCTCCCTAGTTGCTATACAAGCTTAGGTCTATCATCTTTTGGCATTATCCATAAAGATAATAAATGGTAGAATTTTTTATACCTTAATCTACTTTTGTTGACTTTTCACCATGCTGCTGAAGCAAAACTGCTTTTTCTGTTCCCAGCATCAGTTAAAACGCGGTGCTCCCTAAATAACTTTCTGATTATATCTTGGCATCGCGATCGTCAAAGATTTTAAACGGACATAAATAAAAAAATGTTTTGGCAGTAGAGGGTGCTTCTCTGCAGCTTTCCACCTATAGAAATTCTGCACGCTCGATTGGCTAGTTAGCCACTTACTGTCATGTGCAAACTGAACTGAATCGAACTACAATATATTCGACGTGATAATTTTCCAGTTTTTCGTCAAAACAACTCATGTCGAATGTTCGTAGTGGCATCCCTCGAACTGCCAAACCCAGGAAATCAACAATAAAACGCACGAAAATAGGCTTACCTTTGGCAAAAACCAATGCTCCCGTTCCATCAAAGAGGGTATATAATGCAGCAATCGCTTCACGTGGTACCATACGCAATGCTCTGAAGTATCAGATAAGGAACTCAGAGAACATTTTGATACAAACAAATTGTGGTTTTACGCAACATGCCTAGAAACTCCGCTTACATGGTGTGTGATCAACCTGATCAATGAATATAAGGAAATTTTCGAAACACAAAAAAAGCACTTGGACCTTCTGGAAGTCTAGTCCTTTTCTTAATTCCCAAGCAATACTACAGCTGTTTCTGACGGTGTGAAACAAGTAATCTCACCTATTTTGACTTTTGCTTCTGCGGCGATCTGCACTGGTTCTCTCTCAAGCGACAAGACCAATAACAATATCTGCGTGACCTGGCTGACAAGTTCTTGGAGAACCCAAAAAACCTATTATCTTATAAACAGAAGAAGAAAGGTGAAAATCGCTATTCCGTCACTCCAATCTTCAAGAGGGTTACCGATTTCCTCTGTTAACGCAGCAAAAGTAGAAAGATCCAACTTCGAAGCTAACATTCAGGTGGCACAAGGCTGTAAACTGCCACACCAAATCTCAATAACCCCCTAACTTTCAGGCATTTTTCCATTGACAATGTTTATCAAAAATTACTCTGCAATGCGCCAGAACGCTTCCTCCGAGATCGTTCAGATTCATCAAAAAGTAATAACTACCGTAGCTACCATAATCTCAGACCAACGAGCAACTTTATTCCTACGTTTGTTGGACGCTGCAGAGATTCCACAACAATGGAAATATGGACTTATAACCGGTGTCGTTTTAGTATGTGATCTCCCCAACAAATATGATCTACTAAAATAAAGATTTATTCAACACAATCACACTTAACAATATACAGTGTGAATATCATGTAAAAACGTGACAAAAGATTTCCTTCATTTGTATGGAGAATCTTTTGGCTAATGAAGTCTAAATTTGATTGCAATGTGTGTATTGGAACTAACCTAATTTTTTGAAAATAGGAATTTAATCTTCTAGCAAAGATCATGCAATGTTTTGTGTATGTGTTGCATCTTGATGATTAATATAGCTTTGCTGGGGGTTGAAGGTGACATGATTAAATAATGATTTGGAATCAAGTAGACGCCTTATTCGTCCGAGTGGATGATGGGGCAGTCTTGAATTACTCTTTGATTAATTGGTTCTAAATTAGCTCGGTTTCTTTTTGCAACACAAAAGTAACGACAATCAAATACATTTTTAATGCCGAAACCCATGGCCCCGTCTATTCCTGGTTCCTGTTGTTTACTATATGTGCCTCATTGTCAGTTTAATCGGCTCTTTCATCATGACCGCTTTTCTATCTTCTTCTTCCAGCAAATCATGCTTCGTCTATTTCAACTGGATTTGCTCCAGGGTCAGCATACAATTGATTTGATTATTAAGGTCATTATAGCTGAAGAAGATATTTCCATGGCGAACAGATCTAAATATGCAGCGGAAAACATGGCGGCTTTCACTTTGTATTTTTCCTTGCCTTTTAACCATTTCTCCACCACATTTTCTGCTAGGAAAAATATAAACTGGTTCTTTAGAAAGTTGGTATCGCTTGAAAAGTTCCCTGGCAGATTCTTCATTTCGTATAATTTGCATGTACAGGTCTTCAGATCTCACCATGGGCTGACGTGAGTTGGATTTAACTCCAGGTTCTTATCAATTGAAACAAAGAAGCAATTTATTGATATTTAATAATATTTAATACGAATATATTAATATTTAATATTTAATGATAGTTATTAACATTTAACAATTTCAATTTTTTGGTAGATCACAAGCTAAACTTGAAACATGTAGAGAAATCATATACTAAACCGACGCACTTTTCACTTCTATATTAAAATCAGGTGATCGTACCATGCAAAGCAGGTACAGCTCAATCACCCTCCTCCCTATTATCTTCAAGATTATGCAAAGCATATTGGCTGATGGCACAATGTATCATCTCGAAAAAGACAAACTTCTGACAATGGAACGACGCAGGCAACGAATACATCGTTGATGCACATCGAATCTTATACTGGCACGCGAACACTGGTCCAAAGCAGTTGATTCCGGCTTAGAGGTAGATGTCGTTTACTTCGATACACAAGTTACAGCTTTATAAAATTGGTGTCCCCCGTTACCGCTCCCTGTTTTGTCTCACAAGGACCCCTGCTAGGCTCACTCTTATTTTCGATTTCCATCATGAATATCAGCGCAACAATAACCTCGCACTTTATTATGTTCGCGGATGATATCACGATTTGCCTGATCAGCAGATATCTGATGACCACGGTAAATTGTAGATTGATCTAGATTTGCATCACATGATGTCAACTGTGAACTCTTAGACGAGCCCTTGGATTTTTTAGCACAAACATCTTGCCACGTTCGGCGATAGCCTATATTCGTCCATCGTTCTAATACTCTGTCTGCGTCTGACGCTCGTGGCTGCAGAAGGACGTACAGCGACTGGAGAAACCACAACGCTGGGCAACAAAGTTCATTCTAGGTTTTTCCAGTAAGGACCACGAAGAATGTTTGAGAAAGTGTGAATTTTTCTTCCTCAAATAACGTTGTCTGCGTGGAGACCTCGTCTTCACATTTTATGCACTTGATCATCAATGCAGGAATACCTTCCTCTTGCCCTCTTTTGTTAATCACAGTGGACATAAAATCAAGCTGTCATGTAAAACTAGCCGCTTAAACTGCCGCAGCAATTACTTACCAATTCGAATTCCCGGATTTTGGAACGCACTGCCTGCAGCAGTTTTAATTTTCCCATCGTTATTGGTTTTAAACAAAGTTAAATGTACAAACATCGGACAACAAGAAACCTTGTTTCGAACACTTGATAGCCTCGATGTCGATGTTTTGGTTTTTAGGACCAAATGAACTCAGTTTTGATAGAAACAGTTTGAGTGGTAATGTGTCGAGAGCTTTAGTTATATGAAGGAAGAAATCTATGACTGCTAAGCCATTTTAATTGAGCTTGTGATGCAGTATAATTATTCTAACTGGCAAGTGATGCAGGATCTTTTGTTAAGGAAGCCTTGCTAGGCCTTAGAAAAGATTATTGGTGAAAGGTATTCTAGTATAGCTTTCTTTGCAATTTTGTTCAAATAACCTTGATAAGAAAGCTTCATGGTTTATCGGTCGGTAGTACGTGACTAAGTGTTTCGAGTCAGATTTGTATCAGGTTATAACATTTTAGTGTTTCCATTCTGCCGGAAAGGCACCAGATTCGATAGATGTGTTGAATAAGTTTAGGTGAATAAGTTGAACGTTCTTGCCAACAATTTTGCATATGGCTTGAGATATGCCTGCTATGTGAGGTTTAAGACTGACAGTTGATTGCTGACAGAAATTACTTATGTCACGCAGGTTTATACTTAAAGTATTCAATATACCAGGCGAGGAAAGTTTACTAGTTGTGCAAACGTATTTTGACTTGTTTTTGTACAGTTGAAGTATGGAAGGACTTGTTCACAAACAGCAACAATCGAATTGATGATTGTTTTAGATACTGGTGAATTACAATATTTGATAGTAAAATCTTTGTTGCTGGGTGAGGTGGATGATATTATCTTGAAAATCTTACTTAGTGATTTCAGCCTATCCTGACTTTTAAGTGCTTTGTTCTCATGAACTGCGAGTGTGTTATCTGATGCATAACTGTGACTTCATGGTAGTTCATAAGAACGAAACAAAGCGAAAATGTCATGCGTTGCCGTAGCAACAGAATACAGCTCCATTATTTTCTTCTCTATTTTTTGGGCTCTCGTTATTTCTGTACGCTTATGAGCTTATAGGTCGCCTTCATAATTATCCTTTCAATTTTTGAATGACACGTTGAAGAGGCAGTTGCGAACTCGCTATAGATGACGAATTGTTTCCAGTCTTCTGTTCTAATGAATTCTGAAATTAGATTTCAGTTAATTTGATTGTAGTTTTGCTTATCATTATATGTCTGAGAATGGTTAACAGAAGTAGTGGCGTAAAATGTTCGGAATGATAATATTTTATGGTCACCGTTAAAGAACGACGGAATTACATCTAGGCTAGCTGAAAACAGGTTCAGAGTGAAGACTAAGTCTAGGATATTGTCATTTCCAATAGGTGTATCAAAGATTGCTTATATCCTAGTAAGTCTAGAATTCTGATAAAAGTTGTCTAACAACTGTGATGTGCATGATCGTGCCAGTTTAACGTTGGCATGTTGAAGTCACATGCAATGAGTTTATTATGTAGAGATGTAGGTGTAGAGATGCTTCATCAAACGCATAAGTTAACGAATCCAATCTCGAGAGAATTAAAGACGGTGGATAATAATTGAACCTATTAAGAGATCGAAAGATGGTAATACAACCAATGTTGAGACTTCATGTTTTGTTAGACTAGGTGAGGTAAATGTGTCAGCTGTAAAATTGGAATGAACATAGATCAAAGTACCGCCAACACGTTTCGAAGTTCGATTATTCCAGAATATCTGGTAATAGGGTATCATACGTTTTGAGTCAGACTGGTCCTCTCGTGTCCGGGTTTCAGTTATAAGAATAATGTCTACTGAGTTCAAAATGAAAAAAAGATTTCAGCATTTGGATTTGAGGTGTCATTGATCTTGCATCCATAAAAGGATACTAACACAAAAAACAACGAAATTAACAGAAGTAAAGGTAAATTTATGCAAACATTACGGGCAATTGATATATCATTTATTATTTTTGTAAAAAAATGGCATGGTCATAAAGAAGTGTGTGAGATGAATTGGGATGTGTATCGGTTGTAAAATGGATGGTTTGAGTCAGGTAATCTGAAAAGTAAAATGGTTGAGTACAATGACGAGGTAGATAGAGGGGGAGTTTTTGATGCCAGTCGTAATCATTGGGGGACTGGTAATACAGCAAAGGTTGGTATGGTAGTTCAGTACGGTAACTTACATCGTGTGTGCGCCTATTATTTTTTGACCAACTTTAATGGTAGTTTTAGGGGCTATCTGACTACGGTACTTATAAATGAGCTAGGGTTTGAATGAAGTGCTTGCTTCTGTGTAAATGTAGGTAAGCGAAATGAACGCTCAGAGGCTGACGATGTACTGGGCACCATGTCGTTAGGCGCAAAAGGTGTTGAAGCTTCACTTTTTACATGTGTACTGACTACCGATTAATCACACTAAAATTGCAAGGATGAACAAAGATTTAGCCGCAATATGCAACAGGAGTAAAATTATTGGTCTCTTATTCTGTGTAGATAAATAGAAGTTCATGCCTTTAAGATGTACAATACCTGGTAGATCAATCCTCTAAATAGTAAGCCCATTCAAATTATCCAGCGGATACGTGAACTTGGGCTCAGATATACTGCATCGCTTACATTAAACAAGCATATACATCACGTAATCTCGAAAACGAAGCAGCGTGTAAATATGATTCATAAGTTATTCACTCCCTCACAATGTAAGTTAGATGATTGTAAACGTTTAACTATAACTCTCTTTGATTAATGTAATATAATATATAACACCTTAAACAAAACCGATAGCATCGATTGGAAAACGTACAACGTACTTTTACCAAATCAATCATCGAAAATAGCTCGAATCAATCAAATAGAGAAAGGTGTTAGAACCACTATTTTTCTGTAGAATTAAACACAAACTTATATCGTTTTTTAGAATAATATCTTCTGATAATATAGATATAAATTCGACTATTACGACAAGATTCTAGGTAAAATTTAGGAAATCAAGATAACATAGTGGAACTACCATGATTCCGCACGTAAGTAAGGAGAAACTTCCGAAAGTCATTAGACACTACTCATCTTTACGTGATTTCAAAACACTTCTAGATTCGCTCCTAACTGTGGAAAAATTAACGAAACTTTTCAACCTAGATATCTCGCTATAGGAACTATGTAATCATGGCATTCCTGGGTACTAATAGTGAAAATTGTTTTACAAATTTTATATTGGACATTCACTTGGACTCATAGTATTTACCTTCTGGATTACCTCGCTGACATCCATGTGAACAAAACTGGCCCATCGATGATACTACAATGCCGCACCAAATCTTCTGCGGAAACCCGTGAGAAATTCGGCTTCCATTCAAAACAGATTTTTATTTCGAACAATCACAATTAACAAAATTTGACTATTCAGCCCATTCGTTATTTCCGACATATTCAATGGTCACAACCGTTGAACTTTAAAATTCTTTGGGACATTTATTTTTCCTCATTACATTAATTTATTCCGTGCAATAACAACACACATTTTGAAATTGTGGAAAAGTGATTGATTACCGTTTACCTTCATTATTTTAACGAATGTTAATTTTTCCAGCACACTTGACCTTGGAATTTTATCAAAGTCTGTATATATTTCAATTCAGTTTAGTTTGCACAGGACTGTACCTGGCTAACGAGCCAAACGAGCGTCCAGATTTCTTTCGGTGGTATGCCACAGAAGAGCGTCCATCACTTCAAACAATATCTTCACAAATATCTTCTGGTATGAGAGTAATCTAAAATGCAACAGAAAAACTCCCCTCACCAATAGGTGAGGAGAAACATTGGTGCGTTCCAAAGACAGCATGAGGATCATACCAACTATTCACTAATCAGGAAATAATGAGTGCCACACAGAGTCGAGTCCATTTTTGAAACCCGCTACTGAAGTAGAACAAACAACTTCTTCAGGAAGACGATTCCAGTAGTTTACTACCCTTTCACTAATGAAGAACTTACGAACATTGGACCTGACATGTCGCTTGGCCAGTTTTATTGGGTGGCCTTGAGTACCCACACTTGGCACCAGAGCGTACATTTAACTGGGATGAATTTCAAGGTCAACGTGAACGTTTGCTTCTTACGATATTTTGATATTGTTGTGGATATCCGATCTATTTCAACATTATTACAAGAACTTTTATTCTATTTTTAACGGATTTGAACATGGTTACGACTCGTAAATTCGCAAAAGGAGATCATGCAGCGCCGACTGCAAGGAAGCCTCAAGAGAATGGGGGCTCCTTCTTTTTCTTGATAGACGACAGGGGGTCAAGCCCTTGAAGCCGCTGCTCAGTCTGGGGATTCTTGTCTGGTTTGTTCGAAACAGGTCGCCAATAACGCTAAAGCTGTTCAATGTGAAATTTGCTTAATGTGGATACATATTCGATGTGGTGGAATGAAGCCGGAGATGTATCGTTGTCTTCAGAAAAATTCATGCGATTTCATTCGCACGATATGTAAGATATGCCTTCCACCGACTGGGTTGAAGCTCGCAAGTACTCAGCTTCAAGGTGACACGGCTTCTGCTAAGACCTCTGAAAGTATTGATGGGGGAATTGTAAATAGTGGCTCACCCTCGAAGAAAGATAACCACCACACATGTTGTGTACAGCAAGTTTGTGTGCAATCTGAAGATGTACGCACCTTTGCGCAGGTTGCTTCCTCGCCTGTACTCGGTTCCAAAGACGGAATTAGTTTTGTCGATGAAACGAACGTTCTTGAGCCAAAAGAGGTCCAGAAACCATCACAGCTATATAAAACTATAAAGAATAAACACCAGAGCTTTACGACTGTTGAGAGTAGAAAATCCTGCGTCCTTCACAATGCGCCGGAGCAAACAGGTGCTTTGGCGATAGACAGGGTTAAACAGGAACGCGAGTTCTTAAATTCTGCTCTTGCCCCCCTTTTCGACGAAGGTGAAAAGGGTGTAACGGTACGCACAGCGTTTCGTCTAGGCCGCAGGCCAGCGCCAGGAGATCGCCCAAGACCGTTAAAGATTGTGTTAGACTCTGTTGAGCAAGTGACCTTACTGCTAAAGAGGGGTTACAGGTTAAAGGGTAGTGAACTTCGACTCCTGCGTGATCTTTCTCCGGAAGATCGTGTGAAGATGCGAAAAGCTACTCAGGAGATTAGCGAGCGCAGAGCCGCAGGTGAAACTAACTTGCGCATTGTGGATTTTCGGGTTGTGAGGATGAGGCCAACAGTTCGTTGGGAACCTCTGACGATAGTCATTCGGAGGGATCTGGATCTTTGAAAGTGATATATTTTAATTCGAGGAGCTTGAGAAACAAACTGGATGATCTCTTTGATCGGATTAGACGGGACCCTCTAGCGATTATTGCGGTGACGGAAACCTGGCTCTCACATGAGCAGGATGATCCCGAGCTGGCCCTACTTGGATATAGACTCTTTCGCTCAGATCGAACAGACGCTAAAATCGGTGGTGGGGTTGCCTTATATTTTCAACAACATATTTCCGTCGCAGTGTTGGCTCGCTTCCAGCATTCTGCCGGTATGGCTGAGAGTATATGGTGCCGTATAAGGACTGCAGCTTCATTTGCCACGATAGGTGTCGTTTATCGTTCTCCCAATACTCAGGCAGATACTCTGATATCACAGATATGTCAGTATGGTAGATCCTCAAACTGCTTGATTATGGGGGATTTCAATGCTCCTAGTATTGATTGGACTTCGCTAGATGAAGGTTCTGGGTCATTCGAGCGGGACTTATTGGACGCTGTGGTTGATGTGGGCCTCGTGCAGCATGTTTCCCATCCGACCAGAGTAGGCCCTACTGGGTGAGTCCATTTTGGACTTGGTATTCACTCCCACGCAGTCCGATATTACTGAGCTTCGGACTGAAGCTCCATTAGGCTGTAGTGATCATGCCACTTTAAGATTTATTTGGAAACGCAACACTGTCTGGGTACCGGATCCAATTCCCAGAAGGAATTTTTGAAAGGCAGACGCGGGTAGGTTACGGGATGTTGCTTCATCTCTTGATTGGTCTTAAGATCAATCGGCTGATGTTGAAGATTGTTGGCTGGTGATCCGACAGTTATTGAGGTGGCTGTTCCGTTGTCCACACGTCGTCGTAAGGCGAAAGGTCCCCCTTGGTTTGATAAGGAGATAAGGAAAAGTTTTGGCGGCAACGTCAAAAGCTCTGGTCGATATTCGTAAGCCGGAAAAACGCCACTGACTATGGCAATTATCGGCAAGCTAGAAACCTTTGCACGGCATTAAAACGCAGAAAACGTATGTTGTACGAGCAGCGATTGGTTGACGAGTCTACTTGTGCACCAAAACGGCTATTCGCATACATTCGTCGCCGCCCAAAGTCGTCGCCCTATATTCCTAATTTGATAGATACTAATGGGGTAGACATTACTGAGGATGGTTTAAAAGCTGAAGCCAGGGCTAAGCAATATGCCTCCGTGTACTGTCTGGAAGACTGATCCCCCTTCTGTCTCTAATAAAAGTGAGGTTCTGTCTGATGTTGATGTAGATATAGAGACTGTTTGACTCCTGTTGGAACAGTTAGACACAATCCGCGCCAGGACCAGACGGTATTCATCCGTTGGGTTACAAGCACTATCAGAATTGTTGTGTTTCTCCTCTCGTCAGGTTGTTTACAAAATCTGTAACATTAGGGGTCTTGCCACAAGAATGAAAACAGGGTATTATTAAACCTATGTTTAAGAGTGGGGACCCTAGTAGTCCCGCTAATTACAGGCCGGTCACATTGACTTCTGTGATCGGTAAAATTTTAGAGAAGCTGATCAAAAGGAAAATAGAGCACTTTCTTTTGGAGTGTGGGCGTTGGTGTCCACAACAACATGGATTAACCAAAAATCGCTCATGCGTAAGTAATCTGCTCCTAGCGCGAGAAAGTTGGTGTGCTTTGACTGATTCTGGTCAAGCGGTCGATGTCATTTTTATCGACTTCAGTAAGGCGTTCGACCGCGTGCCCCACCGCCGATTGCTCGTCAAGCTGGAGGGTTTGGGGATTCAAGGTTGTCTACTTAAATGGATCAAGGCATTCATCTCAGGGCGGTCAAACCGTGTAGAGGTGAATGGAGTTTTGTCTTCAGAGATGATAGCAGGCTCCGGAGTGCCGCAGGGATATGTCCTTGGCCCATTGTTATTCAAGATTTTCGTGAATGATATTCCGGACGCGGTAGCGATCGATTGTCTTTTATTCGCGGATGATCTGAAACTGTGGGCCTCTGTCAGTTCCTGCGATGGCCACAAGCAACTGCAACAAGCAGTTGATGACTTAGTCAATTGGACACATCGCTGGTCACTGCCTATCAATGAGGACAAGACAGTAGTCATGCGCATAAACTCCGATGACACTGGTGGTGAATACTTTATTGGAGGTAAGCCTATTAGAGCGGTGACGGTCGAAAAAGACTTAGGGATTCTGGTTATGGATTCCTTGAAGTCGAAGGCTGACACTTGTCGGAGAATAGGCAGCGCTACCAGGATGCTCTGGGCGATTCGGCGTTCATTTGCGTCCATTACCCCGCAAATGTTCCAGACACTTTTCTCTGCGTACATTCGTCCTCTGTTGGAATATGGGCTACCTGTTGCATTCCCTCAGTCTAAAGGCGAATGCGACTCCTTGGAGAGGGTACAAAGGAGGGGCACTAAGATGGTTTGTGGAATGCGCCAACTCGCGTACGAGGATAGGAGGAGCTTACTGAAACTCTGCCCCCTAGAACTTCGAAGGGAAAGATTTGACCTGCTCCTGACACGCCGTATTCTTCTCGGTCAATATGGAGACGAGTTCCTCCAGTACTTCCGATTAGTAGGCGAGTCGAGGACTCGAGGACATGACTTTAAGTTGCAGAAGCCTAGAAGGCTGAAGCTGAGTAATGCGAGCACGCTATCCACGCGGGTGGTGAACACTTGGAACTCTCTACCGAAAGAGCTCCTGTCTCTACCATCTGAACAGCTATTCAAAAGCGCGTTGGATCAGCATTTGTTGAGACGGATGGACTTGATCCCCGGAGTGATATAGTGGTGTTCCTCTACTCTCAGGGTTTGCCTTGTCAGCAGAAGTCGCCCATGTCTATTACTGTGATGAAGCTTAAACGGGATTTTATCCCTTCTGCTTTCGATTTAGAAGAAGAAGAAGAATAGTACTGAAACCTGACATGATTTTTAAGGTTTCAATCAGGTCCCCACGTAGCCGCCTCTTTTTTAGTGAGAAGACATCTAGACTCATCAGTCGTTCCTCATACGACCTACCTGATTGCCCTACAGTCATACGAGTAGCTAGGCGTTGAACACACCCAAGCTTGGCAATATCTTTTTCAAAATAAGTTGACCATGCTTGAACGCAATACTCGAGATGTGGTCTCACGACCGCTTTGTATAATGGTATGAAAACCTCTGGCGGACCTGCAGGATAAAACTGATCGAAAGGGAAAAAGCTCTCTCCTAGCGCGTTGTGCAGCAGCTGCGCATTGATCAGCCCATTTAAAGTCCGCTGAAACCTCTATACCTAAGTCACGAACCTTCGGCACCCCATTTATCTCAAGTATACCATCTGGTTCAGCAACCTCTAGCTTCCTAATGACTTTAGACAAGAAATAGCTTTTAGTGAATTTAACTGGCAGATCCCACATAGCAGACCACTTGATGACATTTTCTATATCCTCAAGAAGATCCTGTTCATCCAGTGACCCGATAATCTTGACATCATCCGCAAAAATATAATAGGGACACTTGAGCGTCCCTCCCTATTGAGTGAGCACATAAGTCCTTTAGGATAGCGACGTACTTCGATGGGATTCCATTGCTAAGTAAGGAGTTCCATAGTGCGGATCTGTCAACCGAGTTGAAGGCGGCTCTAATATCCAGAAACACCACAATGTTAGGTCGCTGATACAGGTGCCGGTGTTCTAGCAACTGTCGCAGAACGAAGATTTGGTCTACACATCCGCGCCTTGGCCGAAAGCCAGCTTGCTCTTCGCGAGAAGTGCCCTCTCGAATCGGGGTAAGTCTGCGAATGAGGATGGCGACCAATATCTCAGCTACAACCGAAATAAGTGAAATTCCGCGATAGTTCCAACATTCGTTCCGTGCTCCTTTTAATGGTCTGGTAATACCAGCGATTCACCCCAGGAGGCAGGTACCCTTTCATCCACCCTAACCTTTGCGAACAGCTCGCGCAATTCTGCTACGACTGCCTCGCCTCCTTTCTTAAAAATACCGGGTGGAGCTCGTCGGGGCCCGGCGTCTTGTGTCGCTTTAGTTATTGGATCTCTCTTCGTATTTCTTCGACACTGGGCGGGGCTAGCGACACGGAAATTTGCAAAGCAGATATATATATATATATATATATATATATAGTCAATGGTCAATAGTATATTATAGTATAAAAAGCTCTGAGCTTAAAATATAGCCATAAGATAGTCAATACTGGGGGTTGGGTGAAGTTCGGCAGGTTCGGTGTCGTTTGCCAAAGTTCCGTAAATGGTGGGGTTATATGTATCATAACAGTCAATACAGGGGGAGATGGATCGGCTTAGTTCCGCGTATATGTATCTGGAAATGAAGAGTAAAGGAGGTGCAGTATTGGAAGAAGGGAAAGAGAAAAGCCATTAAACTTTTCGAGAAAAATAGCGATAAGCGTTAAGTCGCTCTTTAAAAATGGAGATTGGTAGGGAGGTTACGACAAAAACCGGTTGATCATTCCAAACACGCGGAGTACAGACATAAAAGAAACTTTTTACAGCAGTTCAACCGACTGGACTGATGAGCCAGCTTGAAGACGTCCCCTGGTTCTGGAACTGTATGCCATTAAGATCAATCCATTGCACGAGTGTTTATTCTCCTTAAGGATTTGGAAAACCAGTATCAGATCCCCTCGGATGCCAAGGTAACTCATCGGGATCATGTTGAGTTGCTGCGAGACTCGTGTTCTATAATACTATTCAAGAGATAAGATTTCACAGTGACTTCTACGAGAGTCAAAACCTCGCATAGTAGTTTATCATAAGTTCCTAATAATCGGCGAGTTAGTAGCAAGTCTTAGCGCATACACCGAATAATAAATCGAGGTCGAGGCATTGTTATCTCCACATCAGGAATTGATTTCAATCCTTGTATTGTTTTAGTCGCCCATTGTAACGGCTCTTCCAATTGGCCGTGTTCTTTCTTAGTGAGTGGAAAAATTGGCAACCCATATTCTGAAACTGCTCTCACGTAAGTGGATAAAGAATGCGAAACATATGAGGCGTAATCATCGAGAAAGATTGGCCAATTGTCCACCAGGTGCGGTTTGTGGCACTGCCTTTTCGCCTGTCTTCTTTGGTTTTAAGTTAACGGGGCACAGTTGTGCTCATGTCCTATCAATCTCAACGAATTTTAAATGATGATCACGACTGATGTACGGATGGACGGAAATATTCGGCTCCAAATGCATAACTGCACATTTCTGTCGTGTGAGAAGATGCTGTTTTTTAGAATTTTATCGCGCCTTGATTATATGGTAGCAAAGCACTTTGTGTCTAAGACTGATGTAATACTGACATCATGATCATATTGGTGATGGATTTGATGTCTTCGCTTACTGTTTTACAAACTGCAGCTTTTCTAGTCCAACGATTTCCATTTATTTGGATTTTATCATGCAATTTTTTATGGCATTTAAGCATTTTGTACTTGCTGCCGAATTAACGCTATCCGCGCTGATGGTGATATTCTTTGCTTTTCGATTTTTAGATGTGAATTTCAATGACCTAATAATTTGGATGGAGCGATTGCGCATTTGCTCTTGGAATATCAATGGTATTCGATCTTTGCCGAAACCTTTGAGTTTGCTTTTTGAAGAATTAAACTCTCACATTATTTGCTTGCAAGAAACTAAGGCAACCGGTACGCCATTCCACCTATCATAATTTTTTATAGCTACCCTCCCATGCTGCTTCGCGAACGTCGATGGTTATAATGGCTATTTCAGTCATTGTAACGGTAAACCTGGCTACTCTGGTTGGTATTTATGTTTCCCCTAATCCACATGAAGGTGTCGCCATATTTTGCAAAAATCCAGTGCATCCTCAAGTCGTAACCGATGGGTTTTGCCAAACAATCGCTTATCTCAATCACGGAGTGGCGCATCCTAGTGATCAACGTCGTGCAATAAATTACCTGAGCGAATTAACTAAACTTGATCTGGATGATATCAAACGACTGGATTCAGAGGGTCGTTTTATTTGTGCCTTTTTCCCCCGTGGCGCTTTCTGCTCAAATTCAACCATGCAACTACCTTTTGCTTGTATTTCTGTATATATGCCTCGCATTAATGAAGATGACAATAAACGCATCTTGTTCCGCGTTAACTTCGAAAAGTTATTTACCAGTTGCCTACAAAAGTTGACGGAAAAATAGTGGGTCCCGTTTACCGAGTTTCATTCTTTCGTTTAAGTTTCGTTGTATTTTCGGGTGACTTCAATGTTTATCATAAAAGTATAGATCATTGTGAACCTGAAGTTTGCGAGGTAAGCATTCACATTTTCTGCTCTGATCGTTTTTTGCCTTCGACGCATTTGCTTGTTTACATGTTTTCAACGCTCCTTGATGAACTCATTTGGATCTAAGCTGAATTCCAATGTATTTCTGAGTACTACTTTTTACGATTCAGTTTGTCTTAACATTTCGTGTTTCCATCATATAATACATCGTGTAGTTATTGTTGGCCATAATTGTTCATCACAATTGCATGATGACCTCGAACTCAAAATTTCATATGACAACAATCTCCTCTGCAGTGTTCCCAGCGGCATTTGCTGGCTGTCGGCTTGATTTACATTCAGCAGCCTATGGCATTATCTACTCTTCCCTATTTTAAAGATAACACTTCATACCTTGCCTTTCAAGTAGGCAGTCACGAGCAAGTTCTCTCAAGCTCTTAGTGTCAATGTCAAACGTTTAAGCGCAAGTGCAGGTGTGCCCAACTGTACGGATGTGCAGTCGTACAGTACTTGTGTACTATGTAGCTAACATCGTGGTAAATTGATTTGCCACCGGCAATGAGCTACATGCGGAAACACGCTGGAGTCTCACTGCCATTTCTAATTTCATATCTACCTAGGCCTGGGTAACATGACAGTATCTTAGCCCACGTGCAGTCTATGGCGGTACGGCACTTTGCCTGAATCTGGCCCGTGATTTCCTACATGCATGTATGTATGAGTAAAAGCACAAGCTTGGTCCAGTCAAAGTGCCGCACAGTCAGAAAATGCACGTGGGCTAAGATACTGTCATGTTGCCCAGGCCTTGACAGATATGAGGGGGAAATAGAAGTAGTACTGAGACTCCAGCGTGTTTCAGCATGCCGCTCACTATCGTTGGCCAATCAATTTATCACGATGTTAGCTGTACAGTAAAAAAATTCTGCACGATTTCACATACATGTATACATACATACATACATACATAACCGAAGCTCTACTCACTGATTTCAACTCTCCATAAAGTATGTTTTTTTAGAATACGGTCTTTTCCTGTGCCAGCCAGTGTAAGCAGCGTTGTCGTAGAATAGAGAAGTTTTTCAATAGACAAGCTTTTGAAAACTCTTTTACATTTACTTTGTCCATCCACGATACGTTTAAGATACAACGAAAGGCATTCATTTTCCGTTCATGTTCTGAATGGGGGTTCCAGGTTTCACTACCGTACACCGCATTGTACGCCGTTCTTAATCAAATTTATTTTACAAATGTTTCAAAGTAAGCTGCGAAATTGTTTGCTAATGAGATGAGGCAACTCAGCGTTCTGCTTCCCGACTCTGGTAATGAGCATTTCCTTACAATATTCCAGGTAATCATCCTTTAGCCTCCTGTCCAGCTTCACTTCAGTGGAGGTTCCTATTAAGTTTGCTTTTATATAAACCAGAACATTACTCAAAAGCCATTTAAGCATCCAAGTTACCTGAAACCTTTCGCTTTCTTTGTGTCTACCTCTCCAGATATTTTACTTTCACTGTCGTTAAGGCGTTCCACACTTAGTATGGGCTTAATAACCTCTTCCGTAATTGCGTGGCGTATGCATCTTTATAGTTACGATTTCTCTATTTTTATCCTTCCCAATTATTGTGAAGGCGTTGTTTTTTCAGCAGCATGAAGGTTTGATAGCGATTGTTTTATGCGAAGATGGGATGGGGGTCTCTGGCATGCATTCGCCTGTGCTACACCAATATCATCTGCATTATATGGGTTCCGTAAATCGGTTGCATCATATGGTGTGAAAGCACCAGCCTGATCAAGGCAAAGTACCGCACAGTCAGAGACTGCACATGAGCTAAGATACTGTCAGGTTACCCATACATCATATAAAGACTATTTATTTTAATGTAACGCAAGTTGGTCAATCGGCGTATAAGCCTACGAGACAATACCTATTTTCAAGCTTTAGTACAACGCCGAATTGTTGCCTTCATGCTTCCATTCGCTTATGAGACATGTCCGTTTCAACCTACACCTGATCAAATACTAACATTTGATGTCCTTTAATCCTGTACGACTGATTTGGCTTCTTTTTCATTGTGTTCCTCCATTCAGACCGACACTTCTCTTGCCTCACGTCGTTGGTTGGATACTTTCTTAATACCAGATCAGCAATCTGCAGAGCTGTTGGTTCCCCAACCGACCGTCTATCCCGTTCGCTTCGTAGACAGTTTCAGGTATTTAATGACATACTCTACGAGATTTGTTAAATTTATCTTGTCATATTTATCTCCGAGTGTTTACAAGTGTAGCATTGCCGTCAATCAGCTGCAACCAAAATCTCGTTATGCCCCTTTTTCGCTATCCGTTTTAATTATCTTGATTGTTTCGCATGATGTTATCATGGCCTAATAATGCAGACTTCAATTTTGTTCCTATGCTATCAGACTCCGCGTTTGTGCTTTACGAAATGGCATTAAACTTGACAGGTTGCCCGAACTTTCCTCAATTCAACAAGCGGTAATATAAAAGAATACATTACTGCTTAAAGTTGTCTTCATCTGTACTATGCAGTACATTGTATCTTATTCAACCTATAACAATTTATCAATGAGTTCATTGCTGTTGATCGACACCAGGGATAAATTAACACTAAAATAGCGTCAGCTAAATTTTGCTGTAGTGTACCACCATTCTAATTTTCAGACAGTCATTTTCTTATCGCGATATCTACCGTATCGACTTTTGAAACGGTTTTTGTGGTCAAATACACTATTGCTTTACTAGGTTTGATAATATCCTTGGGGTTTCACCGTCGCTAATGCTATCGCGATACAATATTATTCCCGATTCACGGATGTTCAATCGTGCTTCACCTCCGGGCAATGCAGCTAACAGCTGCATCCACATCTTCATTCTGATTTACGTCGAGGCCTGGGCAACCTGACAGTATCTTAGCTCACATACAGTCTGTCTACTTGTTATATCATGCACGGATGTGCAATCCTGCAGTACTTCTGTGCTGTGCGGCTAACACCGTGCTAAATTGATTGGTCACTAGTAGTGAGCTGTTGCTGAAATAAGCTGGAGTCTCACTACCATCTTTATTCTCGATTTCTCAGATCTGTCTAGGCTTGGGCAACCTGACAGTAATATCACCCACGTGCAGTCTCTGACTGTGCGGCACTTTGCCTGGATCAGACTTGTGCTTTCATACCATACCATATCATGCATATATACCATTATATTCTCAACGGTGTGATCACATTCCGCTGTCTTTCAGGCGCGCTCATCCACAAAGTACGAATTCGTTTACTTGTTGGTCGGCTCGCACAGGAGCACGACAGACCAACTACGGTGTCCGGCTAGACTACATCCTCGTTGATGAACGTATGTTCTACAACTGCAATTCGGATGCCGTATTGCATGCCGACCACTCGACACACATCCTCGGGTCTGACCATTGCCCAACTTGGGCCGATATACCCTTGTTCTTGGGAGATTTTTCTTCCTATCCACTGCCTCCGACGTGCTCAAAATTTTGGCCACAATGTCAAGGAAAACAACTCGTGCTGGAAGCCTTTCGGGTAGAATCAAACAACTGTGCTTCACTCGATTACCAAACAGCTACCGAACAAAATACGAAGTTGCCAAGAAAGACGCGACCATGTCTCAAACAAACCAAAATAGGCAAGTTTATGAGCAAACATCACGTTTTATGTAGTTCCATCACTGTATGCGCGTCTCTTTACGCAATCCA
>JACCGJ010009205.1:0-47152 GCA_013407085.1 Atriophallophorus winterbourni
TATATATATATATATATATATATATATATATATATATATATATATATATATATATGCATATATATATGCATTTATATATATGATACTAGTATATTTTGGTTCATGGTTATGGGTTTAACCCCATTTAACTTGTGTTTAAACACATGTGATTGAATAAGTTAGTCGTACCAACCTTATCCAACAGTGGCATACAAGCGCTCCTTGTTTACCTTTCCTCAGCTGTTTCAAGCGCATGCGGATTGTGATCCTACTGTCCCTAACCGATGAGTGCGAACAACACGAAACCGGTCGTGGTGTGTGTGTAATGGAAATGCATGCAAATGAATATATAAATATATATATACGGTTTGAAGCAATAAATTATTCTCGATACCACATTCATACGATTGTGATTCGAAAGTTTTTTTAACAATACATGTTGAGTGTAAACGTCGTTTAAGAATTGTTTCGGTCACTACTATAAACAAACTGAGCAAAAATTCATGTCGTCTTACTTTGGACAGCAATTTGATTTGCGCTATCAAATAGAGTAACGTGTTCGATAGTGAACGCTCACTTCCTTCCTGCATTGCACCTAACCTTTTGAAATTCACTATGTTTGATGACAGCACAGTTGATTTTATTAAAAGTTCTACAGCGTTTGTTTTGAAACCGAGCACAAAATATATGTAAATAAATGTTACTTTACTACTTCATAATTTTCTGACACATCACGAAAAAAGATGTGTAATTAGGCAAAATCCAATTATTCTCGCAGGGTGAAGTTCGTAACGGGACCTGTCTTATCTACCGAAACAATGGTACAACAACCAATGACCGAACAAATGTTCAGATGGATGCCGCGTATTATAGAGTTACAGGATCCATTCGGGCACACAATCTAGAGAAATATGTGTGAGTCTGATTTTACTGAGACCATTAAATTGTAGTTCGAGGTTTCGGTTACTTTGTTTAATTCAATTTTATTAATTACTGATTCTAGTATTCAAAAATTGATTGGAGATATATTTTGTGTATTCTTTATCACAGGTGCGTGGTTAACCTGAATAGAACGCTCTACGAGTTCGCAGTTATACCAAAGCGTAAGTGTTTTATTTGACATATCACTATCATTAAAGAACTTTTTAACTTCTATTTCAGTGACGTAAAATATAATGAAATGTATAGATTAAATGCTTTATTATCTCAGACAGTAGCAATTACGTGTTTATTTGGTCTCAGAACAAGTGATGTCTTCTAAACTGGCAATTATATTATATAAGAAATAATAGGGAATAAATCAGCACTTGATCCTATATGTGTAGCCATATTCCGAGTAATGTTTTGTCTGAAAGGATTAAGCTAAATTCTAAGGCTATGTAGACGAAACCAGAGTTAATATGTGTAAAACAAGACTGCCGTCTTCGAACGTCATTTATTCTCATTATCAGATATCACTTCACCATGTTGCTTGAATATAGAACCACGCAGTTATTCCAAGTGAAAATTCAGAACGTTTTCAAATGTTCTGTACATTATTTTGCTTTATTTAACACATTTTTAAAACTACGTTCAGTATAGCATCGCTTGAAACAAGTTCATCTTTTGAAAAAAATATTTGACACTAATTAGTTCACTCTATAAAACCTATTTGATCACCTTTTTAATTTTATTGTTTTTTAATTTTTAACTAAATATCTATCAGTATCAACCTGACGAAAAAATTTGCAAAGGCGGTAGTGATGTGTAAGCGTGCTCAAATTTAAACAAAAATTACATTTCCTATTTATATTTGTTCTAACATCCGGCTTGAAATATTACTTCTATGCTTCATTCCATCCATGTTTTATCTATCAAACATTAAATCAGTACGTTTATAGTTTATAATTCCTCCAGGTTATTATATCGTTTCGAAACTTATGTTGATTACAGCTTCTGCCTTACACGGATAATGTTTTAACATATTTAGGCCGCTTTATTCTATCTACCACATGATGTTGTATCACACACTCTTTAGGGACATGGGTTGTCACAATTAAATTTTATTGTAATATTAGAACTCAATTTTAAAATGTATATTGTTCGATTCCATATATTGGCAATTTTTGTCATTAGAAATGCGCGAAGGTTATTCAAAGATTATTCTGGTCCCATACTGATAATTCTATGACGACAGACTGTGTTTAAATCGATTATGACACAACTTGGACGATTGTTACTAAAAGATAGTTGATATCTGATTTTTAGATTGAGATTATTATATAGGCTGTTTTGGAGCTGGAAGTTTTCAACATATTAATTTGAAGCTTTTAATTTTTCGAAATAAATTCCTATTGGCAATACACATATATAACATGGTATTATTAATAAAAATAACACAGAAAATGAGAGATGTAAATTTAAATATTGGATAAAGTCAGTTTCCACGGTTAGTAGTATAGGAACAGTTAATGGAATTCTCGCATTCCCTGCACTAAAACGCCACAACCGATTGCTGGCTGTTAGTCGTCATCATTTAAAGACAATTATATAAGTTTCGGTGAAGAAATTTAAGTTTGAAAATGTATGTCGCCACCGGTTTCGTGTTTGTTGCGTATCCAAAACCCGAAATTCGACGTTTATTGTGGATATTTGCTAGACGTAACATTATGACATACTTTTTCCTTCGCATAGTGGAATTTAGCTGAGCTAAGTCACATAGTAGGTTAAGCACAGGATTATAAACGGTTTGGAATACTTTTGAAATAACACAATGTCAGTGTGTCTATTTTTTCAATATCCAATCCAAATTTAGCCGACCCTAACGAGTGTCAACTGGCCAAAGATCTTGGATACAACCTTTGCTCCGTTAGTGAATGTGTGGATATCACACCGGGATATAAATGCGTGGCTTCAGATTATACCAATGCTGAACTCTGCAAAAGTAAGTTGATGGATTGTACACATGAGCCCTTTGAGTTATTTTCATATCAATTAAACGTCCACTGAAGAATCTTCCCATATGATGAACGCAGAAGCGAAATTTAGCATAGTTATTACAATCGATATTATGTTCTTTATATCGTTTAGCAATGTTCTATTTCTTATAGAATAGGTTATATTCTGAGCTAATTCTAAAGTGTACCAACGAACGTTTTTATAGATAACCTTCTAGGGTGTCGGTACATAATTATAGCATTTTGAAAAGGCATTTACATCGTACATATCAGAAAGATATAAAAAATGGTGACCTACGCCACGTATACCCTATGCTGAAGTTGTATCTAAAACAATAAGTAGATTCTTAATCATTGCTTTATTATGGGTAAGGTATAAGAAGGGTAGAACTGTTCGTTCAGCCTTGGTTTACCTCAAGGGTAAGTTACCATTATATAGTGCTACCGATTATGTTCATTGAATTAAGTAAGGTCACTCCTCCGGTGTGTATATTGCACAAACTGCCAGTGAAATTCATACAGGAGGACAGGTTGAAGATTAAAGATTGAAGATTTATGGTAAAAAAGCAAATAGCTGTACAATACCATAGGATATACGCATAAAATTTCAAACAAATTGCAATTTAATGTTTGCGTCCATGTGCTTCGAAGGAGGAGCATCAGGTTCAAATGAAGGATTTAGCATTAGCTGAACATGTGTTAGACACTTGTCACAGTTTCTACAATGTAGACGTATTAGTTCGTGAAATTAAGCAAACCTGTCGTAGTGGTCGATATCACGAAGCCCGGAACACATGAAGTTAACAAAATAGACGATGCTGAAATTTCCACAATATATGGTACTCGGTACTACAGCGTACCAATATTTATTAATGACAGAATTCCACTGTTTTGCTTCAGTCATCTGTATGAAGGCTTCCACTCATAAGCCACAGTGTAAAGTGACCTTGTACGATATTACGCCATGCTGAGTAAATTCGTCATTTGATTTTGATTTTGTCAAAGCGCCTTGACATCTCTATGCTTTTAATAACTTGATTAACTGTAAGGCCAATTGGATGTGGTGTATAGAATACTGGTTAACCACTTTTCCCGTTCTAGATTCATGATTCAAGAATTTATGGTCCCAAAAATCACATAGCTTCACAATTACCATATCATAGTAAATATACGTTCAGGAAATGGGTATAAAATAAACATGTAATGTCAAGTATAGTCCAGTTATATAGTTACCATGAGTCAATACGCAGGTGTCGTTAAATCGTTATGCAACAAATAAGTATTCAAATTTCGAATGAACTTTTCGACGTTGGGAGAGATTACAAGAGTTTCGGGAGGGAATTCCAAAGGAAACAGACACGTACACAATAAAAATATCAGCGACAGCTGATATGATACGGGAGTGGGGAAATTGCAGTGTCGCTGAGTGGATGCGTGTATGTCGTGACTCACGGTCGAATAAACAAATTAATTTTCGTGTATCAGAATTGACTCGCTACCAAAAAATCTCTTACGGATTGCTTTCAAATCTGTTTCACATAATTGCCACTAGAATGGTATGAAATATTTTTAACATATCTATACTAGACGGCTGTTAGAAATACTACATTTTATCAGTGGCTCAAAGTAATCTGATCGGTTGTATTAACCACTTCAATTATAATACGAATAACTTGAAAATTTCTACTGATAATTATTCATTTTTTTTCTTTTTCAAGCGGAAAAAGATTGGTTTTGTCCACACACGGTAAGCACCTTTCTAATACTAAAGACACAACCATGGTCTGCAATTTGAAATGAAAAACGTTTGGTAGCAAAATTAGAATTTGAAGACACTGTTGATAAGTGTTCGTACAACGAACCACAATGTTTAAACTAGGAATCACATACTGATTCTCGGTCAAGCGCTCGCATCCCCGCACCCACAAACCACAACCGGTTTCTGGCTGTTTGCTGTCATCATATGGAGTTTTTTCACATTACGAAACCTCTTTTATTGATTACCGTCAAAGCTGCGCTTGGTTCAATATATCTGCTATATACAAAGTGTCGCGTTGAACGGTTTTGGTATCTATCCTTGTGACATGACGCGTTCGCAATAATTGGATTTTATACGACACTGAATGTGTACGAATTATCACGAAATTTTTGTGAGATCTTCAGGAATGATATCTCTATCATCTACTGTCACTGATCTCAAACAACCGTAATTAAGAAATGAAATACTGTTTGATTAAACATCGAGTTCAATGGAAGCAACGAAGTTTGCGGTATTTGTCTAGAAAAGAAACTAAACTTATTACTGTACCAATGTGTCATTTAGAGATTTCATACTGTCAGGAAGAAAAAGAAGAAAATGAATATATTCGTGTTCACGAAATATTCTTGGTTATTATTGGGTGTTCGTGGAGATCGCGGACGTTTCGTTGTCAAACTAGATGACATCATCAGCGTAACTTTTTGCGAAGTAAAAGGGATTTGGTGTTCACCAACCCTGTGACAAATTATCCTGTGTGCCCGTGCTGACTGTCGTACGATCGTTGCAATAGACTTCAAGGTCTGCTCGGTGCGTAAGTATTAACCCTGCTGATGTCTTTCATTTCTGTATGCCTGGGCCTATCCTAAAGTCTCCTTACTTCAATCACAATTTCCACTTGGCTGTTTTTATTTTTTATATGTTGGAAGATTTACACAAATCCAAGCGTGACTATCATTAACATGTTTGCATCGAACGGGGAATCCGCGTGGATGTTGTAATTGCGGCGTTTCCCCTCTACTCATAACGAAAATACCCATGGTAAACTTATTGAGCGAACGCAAATGATTTATGCACGACACGCGGCACTCAGGGATGATGGATTCAGACTGTGATTTGCCTCGTTCTAATCTGATTGAATTTTATTCGCTTTAAGAAAATGTATCTGTCACTTTCGCGTATTATACATCTGATGGCTTCAAGTTCATGTAGGCTTTGAGCAAGTCACGGTTAGATTTGTGTAAATCTTCCAACATATAAAAAATGAAACAGCCAAGTGGAAATTATGATTGAAATAACGAGACTTTATGATAGGCTCACACATACAGAAATGAAAGACGGATGACTGATACACCGCAAATCAAAGCTACATTCAAGTTTTATCACTAGTAAACATCCAAGGCCTTGTTTCAGTTAATTGTGACTCTCGTGATGAATTTTGTATTCGCACATTGAAAACAACACACAACGAATCTCCTGCTTGGAACTGGTCTTAATTCCCAAGAATTTCCTAAAAAGGGGCTCTTATACATAACTTATAATTATATATTGGGAAACTTTTCTTATTCATTTTTGTAGTGACTAAACTTTCTCGGGTGTACGTCTGCATTTGCTGAAAGCTTGAACTGATTTAATGCGCGAAATTCCCGCCAAAATGAGTGACCTTCTTAAATGCTACAATGTCATAAACTGTCTGATTTTATATTACATAAAGCAAGGAACCCATCCGCGTCTTGGCTTTGGAATGAAAACCAGAAAAATGTCTGTGCTATTTCTAATTTCTTGCTAAAAATTGAAAAAAATGATTTTAAAAATTAGGATTGGAAGCAAAACTCGAGGTTATTCTGCAAAGTCAATCATTCTTTAGATGAGAAAAATACTGTTTTTGGGGTAGCATCTCCCCTACACTTACATTTAAATAACCGCATAACATAATTTTAATCATCATTACTTCCGTTAACCACGAAGTCTAATCTGATTTAATTACTTCCCCAAGTCTATTTGCGCATTCTGGACATATGAATAAAGCGAAAACACATATCAGGAAAATCCTTTCGTATAAATCACACATATATATATATATATATATATATATATATATATATATTGGCCTGTGGAATATTTTGAATTCAAAGCCCGGTACAAAATATGCAATCAGAGTCCATTTCAAGGCTCAGTGCTCATACACCACTAATATATAGTTTTGTTCATATTGCCAGTAGGGTAGTGTAAGTACGTGAGATGTTAGCCATACCACGATTTAAGATGAAGAACATTTTATGGTTTTATTTTGTTCATTCACTTATTTTTAGCGGCAATTATTTCCCCTCTCTTGTTTAGCAAGATCCTTTATGTCATTTATGCACAAATTTATCCGTAGGCCACGTTTGACTACATGCAAAAGGAAGCATGCCCGTCAGATGCTTGCATTGACGCAGCGAATATGGGCATCGCGCTGTGTGACGGTGAAATTCGCGACTGCATTCCGGAAAACCAGAGCTATATTTGTGCCAATGGCCTTCCGTTGTTAGATGTTTGCAAGTCATATGGTGCTGGTGAGTGCTGAGATAACTGTCGAGTAAAATATCCGCATTTACCTAACAGCGAAGTATATCCACAACCGATTCCGAGCAGGTCACATTCATCAAATGTGCACGGGTTCACAGTCGTGTAATACTTCTGCATCGTGATGAATGAGTTCTCGAAAATTATTGAAATGCCTGTAAAAATGTATGGAGTCAAAGCCTTTATTTTACTTTTCTCTATACGTTGCTCGCATGTGCAATCGTACAGTACTTTGTGCTGTGCGGCTAACCGTGCTAAATTGATTGGCTGCCGGTAGTGAGCTGCGTGCCAAAACACGCTCGAGTCTCACTACCATTTCTATTTCTTTTCTCATATAGAAGAAGAAGAAGAAGAAATTGACTTTATTCGTACACACGAATTTTCAGCTGTTACAATAATTTCACCACAAATTTAAAAAAATGATAAACATGTCCCGACATCAAGTTACAATTTGTCGACTGAACGATTTTTCTTGTCCGTCTTAATTGATTGACATACGATCCAGTTTACTAGCAAAGGTTTTTGGGTCAAACGTTTCACTGCAAGTCCCGGTATCTCGTACTTCGTTCTAAAGTGCACGTCCAAATTTGACCTCAGTCGATCCGAAAATATTTGATGCATTTTACCATAGGAGAAATTAATTGTATGCACGGCCGATTTGAAGGCCTGGACAAGCTGACAGTATCAGAGTCCACCTGCAATCTATGAGTGTGCGGCACATTGCCTGGATAAGGCTTGTGCTTTCATACATACATACATACGTTTCTAGTATTGGGTAACCTGACATAATCATGGCCCACGCAAAGTCTTTGACTGTGCGGCACTTTGCCTGAATCCATGCTTGTGATTTCGTGTGTCATTAATACTCGACACATAAACGTCCTTGAATCTGACCTTGCAATTTGGGAAGTAATGCCTGTTGAGTGTGACCATTGCGGGGTATATTTTTCCGCCCAAATAAGACTCTTTATTCATTCGAAACACTTTGGAACTTGAAATCATCGTGCGCTTTTGATGTCCACCCATGGTCGACATCGACCAATGGAGGTCAACCACAAACAGTACCACATCAAATGGCTTGTGCATGACGAGGCGTCCCTCATCAAGAAACAAAGAAAAATTAGTACAAAACTCGAATTCTCAAGTTACCTTTCAGTAAGATTCACATAGTCAACCACTAGAAACAGTGCATACCCAGATGTCGTACAACTAATATACTGAAATAAAATGCGCTTTATACTCGCGCGCACACACACTGAAACATTTAACTGTTGCGTGTTAAAACCCATCAGGTAGAAAGACAGTATCGTATGCAGTGTAAAAATGGAAGAACATAATCTAATAGACTGTTCGATACAATTGGGAGGGCAATAATCTTCGATTGACCTGATCCTACGACAACCTTGCTTGTGTTGTAAAGTCCGCATAGGTTGGACGAAACAATCGTCATCAATTATATTCCCATCCAGTCGTAATCCTTGCAATAACTTTGAAAATGGTCGTTTGGATGGTGATTTAGATAAGCTGTTGCTTTTTACAAGCATTTTTTGACTCAAGTTTGTTGTTCAAAACACCACATATTTGCGAATAACACCGCATTCATTTATAACATTTAACTCCTATGAAAATAGCGAAAAAATTACTCAAACTTTGCTCCAATTGTTTGTTTTTATGTCATCTTCACAAATATTTTTACCTGATGGATCTCAAATCTATTCAAATGCATTTGTTTGCCTTCCTGCCAGACATTCTTCCTGCAACCGCTGCAAAAGGATAACGCTTTTGTTAATAACTCGACAAAATTCAAATTATTTTTCAATTAACGACATTGGGGTCCGTTTGTTTGAGAAAACTACTGGATTCTAAGTTACCATTGATTGTGGTCATTGAAAATAAATACAGCTATCAAAATTTATTTTGTTAAACGACTGAGATATGTCTAACTAATGCCATTCGTACAATAAAAGTTTCACACCAGCGATAGGATGGTGATCAAGGTAGATATCTAGCATTTAGCACGACAATTCTACGGACCGAGACTCCCTATCCTAGCCAATCTTCATCGATCATATGCTTGCGCTGTTCAGACATCGTCGACCATAACAGCTGGTTCAAAACCAACATTAATAACAAAATAACAAATGACACTGCAATACACATTCATCTTATTTTGTTGAACAAATTCTTCCGGCACGCAATCTATGGGAGTTTAACGATAATACCGATAATTAATTTGTGAAAAATAACTTAAACTTCCGGGCAAAACAAAAGTAGTAAATTCTAGCGATTTCCGCTTCGAAACATTTTCATTATATATCGATTTTTGGTTTTGAAGTTCAAGGTTCATCGTATTCGTCACGTGGTTCAACGTAGGAAATTCAAATATGAACAAGGTTAAACAAAGAGGTTGACTTACAAGTTTGTGTGTC
Organism: Atriophallophorus winterbourni; assembly: GCA_013407085.1. Classification (NCBI taxonomy): domain Eukaryota; kingdom Metazoa; phylum Platyhelminthes; class Trematoda; order Plagiorchiida; family Microphallidae; genus Atriophallophorus; species Atriophallophorus winterbourni. The sequence goes on from JACCGJ010009205.1 coordinate 9,666, forward strand.
ACTTACTCACAAGCTTGTAAGTCACTGTTGGATAAGGCTGGCGCTGTCAACCTGTTCGATTAGATGGAATGAAGGACAGAGCTTAGTTCAAAACTATTCGGAATTTAAGCTTAAGGTTGACATTAAAAAAAACTAGACAAATTCTGTAAAAATTACGCGTGAAAATCTCCGTAGAAAATGTACATATCATATTAAGAAGATAAATTTAACCACAGTTCAACCATAGCGGATAACCTCTCGCTAGACACGGAGATTGATAAGCGGATTGGCAGAGCAGCTGTCATTATATCCCGATTGAACTCTCGTGTTTGGGGTAACCGCAAGCTAACTGTAAAGACAAAGATGACGGTATACTAAACCCTTTATTGTACGGCAGTGAAACCTGAACCACCCACGCAAGACACGAACAGAAACTGAATGCTTCCCATTTACAAAGCATCCGGCGTATCTTGAACATATCGTGGATGGACAGATTGACTAACGCTGAAGTGCTTTCAAGAGCTGGTATACAGAGCATGTTCATCCTATTGCGACATAGCCGCATGCGGTGGCTTGGTCATGTCTACAGAATGGAAAATGGTCGTATTCCAAAGGATCTACTCTATGGTGAGTTGCAATTAGGAAGTTCACCATTGGGCAGACAGCACTTGCGGTACAAAGATGTTTGCAAAACAGATATGAAAGCTCATGGCATTGACCCGGCCAGTTGGGAAAAACTTGCTCTTGACCGCTCACTTTGGAGGCATTGTGTAAAGCGTCGTCCGCAAGCTGGGGAGGAGCAGATACAGCTCTTGTCTGCTGAACGCAGATCACACCGCCGGGGTGTAACTGATGCAATACAACCGAGTTCTGACTATCGTTGCCAGCGTTGCGGGAGAGATTGCTCCTCCCGAATCGGACTGTTTAGTCATTCCAAAAGCTCTAGAATATGAACATTCATGCTTTCGTGATGTACATCAATGGTCGACAACGACCGAAGGTGGCCAACAACAACAACAACAATAAAAAGTTCCTTGAGGCAAAATATATCCCGATTGGATAGTCGTCGTATTTTTTCTCGGTCAGAATTCGTTTCACTTGTAACATTTTGACTGAAAAAATCATACGCTAGGAATCTGTTGAGGTTTACGCTTCTAAACTCAATGAGTATATGACGAAGCATGTGATATGTGACTGTCCCTATTGATTTTTGGAAGATTTTATATTTTTACTGTATATAGCTCCTCATCCTATGGTTATTACTAAGCGTACTACTTTTTCTACCATAAAACCTTCTGAGTTATGAGTTCTGACATGAAGACGTGCTGGAAGGCAATGCAATATTTTGGTCATCTCATTGAGCGGTTACTTTAAGAACCCCGCTAGTCTGCATTGTGGACACTTCAGAGAAAGCTATTCCAAACATTTCTTTGTGAAGGAATTCAGAAAATTTATTAAAAGTTTTGTATTTCTCACCCTACCTATACTCCATTACCAGCTTCGTTTAAATGAATATTTTTGATATTTTAATCAAATAACACAACTTCATTAATCTAAACTACATCTAATATGTTTATCTTTATCAGAAAACTTGAGATTTGTAATAGCAACAACCCTTTATGGTACTTGATTACAAAAATCCTATTGCGGGTTTTTTAAAATTGTTATTATTATATTTATCTTAAATTCTATCACTATATCTTTCTCCTAAATGATAATTAAGCCTATCTTAACATTCTCCCAACGCAACATGATAGCAAATTGAAAATTCCCACAATTATATTACATGCCAATTTTAATCCCGGAAATCGATGTTTCAACTAGAGTAGGTACCCCGCAAACAGTTGCATCATAATTCTAATACACTGACCAGTTTTGTCTGCATGTGCGTGCAGTCAAACGGATTGTTTGCAAGCCTGCAGATAAGACTCCTAGTACCGACACCGGACTAATCTGTCTCTGCGTGGTATGTTCCATTTGTCAGAGAAATTATGAGACTGTGTGAAGCAGAGCATGTTTAAACGCGCCAACATTTTTGACCATTATAGCACAAGCGTTGAAAACAAGTAAGCGTATTGTGGTGGTTTGCAAACTAACATTTGTGATTGGTTTCATGACTTGAATGGTAAAACAATCGTTTCATATTTCCGCTAATCATAATAAGATAACACCAGAGGAATTTGAAAAGAATTGTTCAAGTAGAAAGACTGACCCACATGTGTTACTGGTATAGCAACGACCATTATATATCGCCTTCAGAGAGTTTCGACGAATTGCTTGCAATGATGTCTTGGAAGAATGCAGTGATGAGTTACTCACGACAAAAGTCTACACTATTAATCGTGAACGCCCAGAAAAATTTGAAAATTACGATTGACGAATGAAGACAACGAAATGAAATCCAGCCCAAATTCTATTAGATTATTTCGGCTGTGGTCGTAACTACGGTTAGAGTCAGTTGTTACGTGTTCAGTTTATAACGAAGAAGAATTTGTGACACTACGGGCTGTGATGAAACCTTTTACTGTAGAAACCGTATCATCAAAGGAGAGTAATGTCAAACGTTGAAGCCATCACATGCTATTTGTCGCAAACCGGATAGGACCAGAAGTATCCGTTACTGTGGACTCTATGTAAAACATTCCATTGGCGTGAACGCATGACTTTTACAATCAAATGGTTTTTGCTTTCAAGATTAATCTTAAATCTTGCTTTCTAAATGTACTTACTTGGGCTTTCAGTTATACGTGTTGTGTCACTTCAACGATTTCCCCAATGCATGTCCGTATAACCGACCGGGTATAGTGTTGATCCGATTTCGCTTCGAGAACATTGGAGGCTAATACGTTGTAGGCACTTCAGAACAATTTGAAGCATTCGTATTCATGCATGATTCCATTCGAAATATGGATGAATGCAATCTTCTTCGGTCGATGTTGACAATACGTGTACATCACAATCGCATGATTTTTTCATGTTCAACAGCTTTTTGAATGACTAATCAGTCCGATTAGGGAGGAACAATCTCTCCCGAAGCGCTTGCAACGATGGTCAGAACTCGGTTGTAGGGCGTCAGTTGTACGCCGGCGGCGTGATCTGCGTTCAGCAGCCAAGAGCTCCATCTGCTCCTCCCCAGCTTGCAGACGACGCTTTACACAATGCTTCCAATGTGAGCGGTCAAGAGCAAGTTCTTCCCAACTCGCCGGGTCAATGCCAAGAGCTTTCATATTTCTTTTGCAAACGTCTTTGTGCCGCAAGTGCGGTCTGCCTAATGGTCGACTTCCTGATTTCAACTGGCCATAGATTAGATCTTTTGGAATACGACAATTTTCCATTCTGTAGACGTGACTAAGCTACCGTATGCTTTATTAGGGTGTATGACAATATAACAGTTGATTCAAACCAGACAATTTATTGAATAGCCTATTGCTTCTTGCTTCTCAACTCTGTGTTATTCTGCTGCCAAATTGTCAAGAATTTGAAATAAAATTCTGTAGATTTCTAACCCGGATGTATTCAATGACGCATCCTGATTTTCTTTATTTAAGAAGCCCGGTGATACAGTATTGCTCCTCAACAGATCCATAATGGAACCTTTGGTGTGGTTTTACAAATTGCAATATCTGATTGATGTGCTCCTTAGTTCACGTTTAAATAACACTAATGACCTTTAATCAACATTCTATAATCGCCATATTGAGTTTTGATTTGTCACTTCCTTTCAGAATTGAACATTTCCTGCCCGGTCCTAGCGAGCAACAACACGGAGTTAGCAGTAAGTCGAAGTTCCGAATTTCCAACAAGATTCACTAAATTCGGTCGATCTTCAGTAGTTCACATTGTTTCCTATTCAAAAATGTAAAATTTCTGATATGTGAATCAAAAGTTTTCTGTATACCATTAACTATTACTTCCCTGGGTTTGATTTCACGCAAAATGCTTTTTGTCACATGTTTACATCTCTACTTCTACCAGTATTTGCAAATCTTTCTCTCATAGACCACCCAACGGATGATTGTCCGGTCGCTACTACCAAAAACAGTTTCGAATTGACCTGAGACCTCATGTGCGTTGGCAAAACCAAATCGTGCAAATACTTTCCATAGAGTAACGGAAGCTGTTCCTGCGATCTAGTTCAATTATCTAAACTTGTTTCGACTCAGCAAACACTTAGCGTACACTCCAACTAACATTTTCTTTCGCTAGGAATTCCACATCGTTCTAGTCTGTTTTTCGCTAGATCTATGCTGTCACCAAATGAAACGTATTTAACCAAGACATGCGGATCCCGAACGTATTGTCCCTACCGGATGAGTGCGAACAGCACAACACCGGTTGTAGGATGTGTGAGAAGAAAATGCATGGAAATCCGGGTTGTTTAACCACCAGTTTTGTTATATTGTACCAGAGCAGAACCCGAATGCTTAACACTGAAAACTCTTAAACTATTCGTCGCCATTGACTAACTAGATCCAACACTTCGCCTAGCATGAAAAAGTCAGATTTTTCGGGCAAAGAGCTTTTATCTTTTATCGCTGATTAGTCTGCGGCTAGTCTGTATTTATACTCTGTTTTTGACGTAAACATTACGGCCGACAAAATAAACCAATCAAAATCGAGAATCAGAATTTTTAAGGGTTCCAAGTAATATTAGTTTTGGGGGAGAATAATGATATTTTCTCAACAAGTTTGCACACGAAAAGATAATGATATCCCAAGGTCGTATATAGTTCTGTAGCTGTCGAAATAAATATCAAAATGAAGTCGAAATTAGTGCAAGTACCAGTTATCTGAGCATAAAAAATGGGCCATTCCAAAGATGTCATCTATTAGTTTGGAACCGTGGTGTGGAAAGATATTTTTGGGTTTGTCGTGCCAATTCTGTCTAACAGTCATCAAAATATATCTCTAGAATCTAATACGAGAAATCCTAATTTACAATGGTCTAAAATTAATCTGGATCATTTCAGAGAAAAAACTTTAAACTAGCTTCAAATCATTTATTTATAATCCGGTGCAACTTAACGAATAAGAAGCAGAGAAACACGTTAAACTACGCACTCCTAAACTGGAAGTAAATATTAATGACGTTTAAGTGAAATGCCATCAGAATCGGTCATGGTTTTCTCATCTCACTCACTAATAATGCCACGCAGAATTCAATCAACTCCGTGTCGCTTAAGCCGGGTGAATCAGACAGATAAACCAAGAACGAGGTTGTGACGGGATGAGAAAAATTTGACCAAATGTTCTTAACATTTCATTTTATGTTTTGGAAACCAATAACGTCAAAGTATACAGAATATTTTTTAGCGAAACAGTTGTTCAGTTTCTACAGTGATTAAGGAAAAGAAAAGAAACGTTTAGAGTTTCGTCAGTGTATCACTTTTTTGTTGCTTGTGAAGAATACAAAAATACGCGTAAAATGCCGATAAATTATCTTTATTTTTTATATTTTTCTAGAACAGTCCGTTCGGAACTGTGCTTATATTGGTTTCCTTTACACAAAGCTGTTCAATAGGTTTGATATCACCCAATAGGCATTATACTAAGTGGTTAAACTGTCGAAAATTAAACATTTATCGCATCATCATTCCGGGGTCTTGAAAACAAACACAAGGATAACCCGACCAACTGCACGATATACGTAACAGTTTGGTCCTTTTTCGTTGTTGTTGTTGGCCTCCTTCGGTCGATGTCGACCGTGATTGTGTATCGCAAGCGCATGATGGTTTCTTTTTCCATAGCATTTCGAATGACTAAATAGTCCGATTCGGGTGGGAAAATCTCTCCAACTGCTTTCGCAGCGATAAGCAATAATCGGTCGCTCGATATCACTTGCACACTGACGGCGTGCTTTACGAACAACAACCGACAGCTTGCACACGACGTTTACACAATGCGATCAAAAGCAAGTTCTTTCCAAAACGTATGGTTTGCCTAGTGGTCGAATTCCGGATTTCAAGACTCCACAGTGTAAATATTTCGCAATACAATCAGTTTTCAGTTTGTACATATGACCAAGCCAGTGTAGCCGGTGTTGTCTTAGGATGGTAAATATGCTCTTTAGACCCGCCCTAGAAAACACTCCAGAATTTGTTTGTTTGTACAACCAACATATGTTCAAGTTACGGCGGATGCCGCTCAAATAGGAAGCATTCAGTGTTCATTCGTATTTGGAGTGGATGGTACAGGTTTCCTTGCTGTAAAGCATGTAGTACACACACGCTGTATACCATCATTTTTGTCTTCAAAGCTAACTTGCGGTTGCCCCCTGACAAAACAGTTCTCCTGGGGCAAGATGACAACTGCTCTACCAATTCGCTAATCACTCTCTCTGACTAGCTAGCCATTATATAACAACAATTAAACAATTATCGCTGGCTGATATTGTGATTTCAGGATATTAGAAACAAACAGAGGATTTATACACACATAAACTGAGCAACATTAAACTAAAATACAATATCGTGGTTAAACTCTTCGTAAGTGGGCGTTAGTCAAGGATTCAATGATTTACAATTAAAAAGCGAACGCTTCACAACACCGCATTACTCCGGTATGAATGATAATGGATATATCAAATTTACAACTCACGAATGATCATGTTTGTCCAATTTTACTACGAAGATCGCCACGCACCGAGAGTCACTCGCATGTCCCAATTCGAGGATTAGTTTTGACATCGGTAAACTATTTTCATCGAACCAACTCTGCAACACATTCATTTCGATGAATTCACAATACATCGCCGTGCTTGCTCGCTCATCACAAGGACACGCAAGTGTTCGTATTGTGAGGTACTAAACGGCGGTTCAAGAATAAGAACTTAAAGCCACCGTTGTCTATATTGGGTTCAGAGTGTTCTGTTTGTATAAATAGATTCTAAACAATGTTGCAGTTAAGTGAGAAATTATTTGGAAAAATAAATCATATATCAAACAAACTTGCACTTTAAAGCAAACAATTCAGTAGGGTTCGTACAACGAGTAGCAAATTACAAACACAAAATCACAGGTTGGTACCCAGTCCTGTAGTCCGAAGGCATAGCATAAAAATATGTATTGTGTGGTGTAGGAAACTATTGATTTGTATTTACTTGTTTTCCGTCTGATCGTTTTACGTATAATTTACTTTCGTCGATCAATTAATACTTTGTTTTTGAGGCACAATTTTGCCTACCAATCACATACTGTATATTTTAGATTAAACACTGCGAATTTATAGAATTAACTGTTATATGCAGCTATAAATCATTCTTAATTTCCACAGGGGGGATGAGGAGGAGATCTGAAAGCTATGAGCAAATGAAACACACGTTAAAAAGCCAGCGGCTTCCATCAGTAATCCACCATCCTGCAAAATACAAGGCACTCCCATTTTTAATGCGTTCGTCAGAAGATTTAAGCAACTATCCAAACTCAGATTCTATTTTGAACCTGATGTTTGAAGTATGAGCCATCTTGGAACCATCGTAATGCGTTTGTATGATCTGAGATCAATTTTAGACCACGTTTTCCGAAATGCGACCAGTGATATGATGAGTTAACAACAATTAGAGTAGAACCGTCTCCACTCACATTTTCGGGGAATATTTGTACAAATTTGCAATAATTTTATTCACGCGTTAAATCATTCTATTTTCGCGGGAAGTTTTGGCCAGCTAATACCCGAAAAGGATTAAACGAAAATTCATGGAATGCGTTCGACCGTAAACTCAACATTCGCCTAATAAGTTCGGTCACCTTGTTATGTTTTCTCTTTCGATAGATCGAAAATACTCTTTGATAATACTTCCGCTATTAACAAGACGCTGTTAAAGGGTGTCACTTACCCCGGATACAATTCATCAACAAGTGCAACACTTCCATTTGTTCGAATGGGAACGTCATGTAATGTGTGAATCGAATCGACAATTGTTACTCCCAGTTGGATAAACGTTTAACCAGCGGCATGGTTGATTGTTATAAAGGCATTTTTCAGATTATATCCTCCTGCAAACGCACGGTTTGCCATTCGAATCCATTTTAAACAATTTCACTATGTTGTCTACACCAACTTATTTGCCGTGTTTAACCACAGCGGCGCTTTGGGCGTTCATTGAAGGCTTTGGCGTACAACGCACAAACACTTTATCAATCCGCACCAAAGAACTTAATTCGCGCTACCGAGCAAATGACCGATGGTATGCTACTGGAACAACTTCAAAATTTTGATGAGTAAGTTTCGGATTTTTGAAGTTCTGTTAAACTCTACGGGAAAGCAAAAATATTCATTTGCATGCATTTCCATCGCACACACCCCACGACCGGTTTCGTGCTGTTTGCACTCATCAGGTAGGGACAGTAAGATCAGGATCCGCATGCGCTTGAATATTTATATATTTATATGCGTAATTGAATATTTTGGTTCATGGTTACGGGTTTAGCCCCATTACACGTGTTTGGACACATGTGATTGAACAGGTAGGTCGTACCAGCCTTATCCAACAGTGGCATACACGCGCTACTTGTCTACGGTAATGGTTTTTTACAGGGTATATTAGTTAGTTCATGCGAGTGGGATTAAAAATGCAAATCAAGGTTGATCATATTGCTTTCCAATTTTGCAGTAATGAATTTTATGCTTATTTTGTGTCTCATTGAGCATCTGGGTATGATGGAAAATAAGGAATGAACAGTAGCATACAAGCGCTCCTTGTTTACCATTCCTCCACTGTTCCAAGCGCATGCGGGTTCCTGATCTTACTGACCCTACCTGATGAGTGCAAACAGCACGAAACCGGTCGTGGGGTGTTTTGTGACGGAAAAGCATGCAAATGATTATTTTATTTTATGGTTATGGGTTTAACCCCTTTAAACATGTGTTTGGACACATGCTTTGAACAGGTTGGTCGTACCAGCCTTATCCAACAGTGGCATACAAGCGCTCCTTGTTTACCATTCCTCCACTGTTTCAAGCGCATGCGGGTTCCTGATCTTACTGTCCCTACCTGATGAGTGCAAACAGCACGAAACCGGTCGTGGGGTGTTTTGTGACGGAAAAGCATGCAAATGAATATTTTATTTTAAGGAATGAACACGTTCTCCCCAAAATAGTCAACAGGGATGTGGATTCGCTTACAATACCTCTGGTACACGGCATAACACATACGCTCCCAAGTTCTTGAGGTTACGCAGAATCGTTGAATCAAACGATTATCACCTGGTGCTATCAATCTATATATTTCAATTAATAAAATGAAAGCGCTTTGCAAGCGATACAAATCAAACCGGTCAAAGAGTGGAAGTCTTTGCTAAGATGTTTTAATTGTTTGCTTGTTCAAACAAAAATGCGTTTTGAAAAATGTTAAAACTGTATTCATGTACATGAATTCTTGTATTAATCATAATCACCCAATTTTTCGGTTGACTGACGTAAACACGTGTTAAATGTTTTGAACGATTGCATGAATACCGATTATTTCTCGATGCAGCTATGTTCAGTACATTTTATTTTACATCAATTCGCAATCCGTATTTTGAGTTGCAAACCTTTCTCGATTCTGTAACCATTTTCACAGAGACAGTCGTGTTCAACTTGCGAAACAATTATTAGAAAGTATTGCGATCACACTGCAAGACCACGTTGACACACGACGGCGTACCACTAATTGGACCGACGGTACAATCGACCTAGATCATTCCCCATCCCCTGCCGCAAGCGAGTTCACGGCTCAAAACGATAAGATCCGATCCATCACCGGCTTGATTCATGTTGTCGCAGCGATTTCCAGACAAACGCCGGCAGTACGAAGCATGATCGATCAGGGTCGAGTTGATCGGAATGGGGTCAAATTTATGGTACGTTTATTCTAAGACATTTGGTAATGATAGGGGATATGGCGTTCTCCAAGGATGCATTGATGTTGAAAATTTATTGCTGATACGCGTAATGGGACAGCAGATAGAACGTTTGATTCTCAATCGGACAATTTAGGTTTCACATTTGAGGAACTGTGCTTAGCTTACCTAATCGCCGTATTCAGTTTTCAAATGGGTCCCAACAATAATTGGATAAATAACTGTCAAAATCAATCGCCTTGTTTAATGCGTCTGTAGAGCTTTGGGATACAGATACACGAGATACGTAGCGGTTACATGGTTCCAGCGGCCTGATAAAGATAAAATGGTTTGTGGTAGATCTAGCTGACGTTTTCAGCAAACAAAATTGAGGCAGCGTTGGTACAAGTGTAAGGCATGTGTATTTCTAACCAAGAGGGCCAGTATTCATCACTCGCTATGGTACATATTCGGGGCGAATGGATGTATACCTGGTTCATCTCCATGCATGTTAAGTCCACAAAGCCGAATAAAAAATAATTCGATCTGTTTCAAGGTCAGCGTTCTGGGACATTTTTATGTCATTCCCCTATCGTTAGTCAGCTATAACAAAACTCGGGTTTGTTCTCATATCACTGGTGTATGGATTCAACGATTCATAATAATAAATGCAAAGGCTTGTAAAATACCAATATATGATTACTAGCACATAATCTTAACTGACGAGTAGCTCAACGTTATGACTCCAAATGACCTGGACCCATTTGTAACTCAGTTATCGCGACAAATTCTATAGACGAGGGTGATATTATTCCACGGCAATGAAGCTTAGGCATCTACCACGTACTCTATCGTTCATGTATTAATTATTGCCAGTAATTTTACAATCTGTGGGAGTTCCTATGAACACACTGGCAATGAAGTGTGGTTTTCAAATAATTTCGGATCCGAATCTCAAGTTGTTTACTACTGACTTCAAAGCTTACCATTCAAGCTCCAATACAAATGCTCAAAAACATTCTCACCAAATCAAAAAGCATCCAGATTTTTATTCAGTTGAATGGTACATCACTCCTAGCTCTCCAAGCAGACGAAGTCAGTTTGCATTATGTTACAACCTGCAATAGATTTGATTTCCGTCAAAATATTAATTTCATCTTCGAACGGAATTATGCGGCGCATTATCAGTGCAACTGGAATGACTTGGCAGAGTAGCGAAGAAAATAAAAATGTTCAGTGTACTCTACATCGAAAAGTGATATAAAGTCTTATTTGATACAACACGAGACAGAATTGTATTGTCTTTTACATTTACATTTACTCTTCGGTATAAATAAAATTCTCTAATGGAAATCTGATGTATCAATGTGTGGCCATTTCATTTACACATCTTCAAACCTGAATAGTATGATGATGAGTTAGTTTAGTTTTGGTGAGATAGAATGTGTCTCAGGATTCGGGCAATACTCCTTTCAAAAATGTGGGTTTAGACAGACATACGAGTCGACACACTGATCGAGTTGAGTATTGATTTATTTGCTGTACTACTTATAAAAGACGTATTTTAAATTGCCACGAGAAGTAAAGTATATTACGTTATGCTTGGAATTTTTTCAGCACCAGACATTTAAATGCTATGCAACTATTTCTATTGCCAGATTTTATTTGGATGTGTAATTTTTAAGTTGAGCGCCTTCCAGCGTCACCTGTACCAACCATACCGAGTTTTTGTTGCACTTCTTATGAGCGCAAAAGCAAACGTCGGACTCTATATTTCATAAAATCAGCACACACGATTCGTTTGTAAAAGCCTAACTCTTTACCCTATTAACTTCTTTTGAGTATAGCATTTTTGTAAAGGGTTAGTTCCACATTGCATCCCGAAATAGCTTTTAAAATTAAACTAGTCTAATTGCCTTTGGTCAGCTTTTCTCACATGATATTCGTATGCCTAAATCCAACATATCTACGAATTTTGCCCAACATGACAACTGTTAATATAAGAAAGTCAAGAACACAGAAACGCCACAACCAAACAGTTTACACTGTTTCTTAATGACGGTTTAGTTTTAAAAGACTAATACGATCATCATTACACATTTTGAGTAGCGTATACTTTCTCACGGAATCTCCTTGAACAAAGATCAATTTAGACATCATTGGTACTTGAACCACCCTGATGGTAACCACTTAACCACGTATCGCAATTATTGATAGGTTTCTCTGTAGCATTACATGTACAATGGAACCATTTATCACAGTGCACTATCCGTCTCTCACAGCAACCGTTTGCTACCCTCTAGTTGAAAGGATCTATCCTTTCTCTGATCGAAACATACACCAAAGTCTAACTTTAAACTTGCCGCTTTCTTTGTATCACAATATCGATTGATACGTGCGCACGTCAAAGGACACTTTGATCGTACCAGCTGTCAACCATCAGACACGAATACTCCGTTCTGTTGACACTTGTTTAAGCGCGCCAACTTGAAAGAACTCGGTTTATTTGGGCCACGTCCACGGCATGCAAGTCACGTGACATACATGAATGAAAATATCTCTGGTGTACCGAATAAGTTTAATAAACTTCGTCAAAAAGTGGTTCTTTTTCTGCATTCGTTCTTCGCTGGGATATCGACTATAATGGCACTGTGATTCGTCTCGTTTCAAATCTTTTAGTATTCATGTAAATTATGAATGCATTGTGATATTTTGATGATTCGCGCATGAAACCGTCTAACCTCCTTCTTTTAAAATTTATTTTTGACAGCGTTTGGGTCCCGGAGCAAACTCCTCCGTGAAAGTGAATGTTTCAATGGATATGACTGTAGAATTGATGGTACAAACAAGTGAGTTGGTCGAGAACAATTCACGTGAACCAGGACCAGCTTTATTTATTTCTCTCTCGTTATACAAATTTGTTGACCATGGCTGTACATCGTGAGCGTATCTCGATCTCGTAACCCAGAACATCTCACCTGAATAGACTGTCGCATTCGGGAATTAAAACATTCACAGCGACAAAATTAATGGGTTTATCAATACCGCTTGTTCTAACCTGTTTTGAACACGGCGCTTCAAGGTGAGACGCGAGCAGCAAGTTCATTCCAAATCGTAGACTTCATGTCCAGAATTTTCATAAGTGTTTTAAAAACGTCTGCGTACTGATGAGGTGAATTAGTTGATGAACGTATAAACGTATGCCCTTACTGAGTTACCGGAATGTAAATTTCACATAGGAAAGCGATCAATCATTGAATGATGTCATGTCACAAAATGAAAAATTCATTCATCCCTTTATTTTCAATAGAGCTGCTTAGGGAGTGTATCTCAATTCGTCTTACATTTTAGCTAACTCATACCTGAACTCAGTTTAAGTGCGTCAGCCTGATATGCTGCTTTGAATAGTGTCAATTTGGCTGCTTAGATAGAAGAAGGAAGCGCTAGAATTAATATGTAGTTATTATGTTCTTGGTTCCAGGTCCTTTCTGCTTTCGTTCGGTTGATCCCAAAATCACACTTACTCGCAATAATCAATGAGCACTTCGTGGTTAACATGGATTTGTTTGTCCAGGTTTGAAACGCAACTACCTCACGGAAGCTTCCGTTCTTCGCGGATAAACGTGCTTTTATAATATATTCATCACGCTGTTTTTTGCGCTGTCGCGCATTCTGTTAGTCCTCACGTGATTGGCGATTGGAGTTACCAAGATGTGCTGTTTCAACTTCCAGCTTCCATTTTAAACTGACTCCTTTGGTGTGCATAACCAATGTCCAAATTGATCGAACTGGGAAGATCTTGATAAGATAGAGTGGTTCATGTAAAGTGACGAATTCATGTCGTAAAATTCGTGGTCATATAGTGTTGGACGCTTGCACTTGAATCTCTCGAAAAGTGGTTTATGGACAGGTAACTTTTGCGTGAATATGTTGAAACCGGTAAACTAGATATTTATTGCGAATCTCAGACATGAGATGTGCCAAATGTTTTGTGCATAGTGCCAGCCAGCTAAGACGTGGTGCAGATGTCTGCACAAAATTGACAGAAAAACGAATCAGAGAGCTTTTCACAGCTAATCAACCAAATGTTACAAAGTAAGAGCTAAACAAAATTTATCTGCAGGTAATATTCATTGTACAATTTCCAGGAGAACCAAATTTAGCTTTTTGATGCCGTTTTCACCTGAAATGATGACGAAATACAAAACCACGAAATATAATGACTACCGTATATGACAAAGTAAAACATACAGCGGTGGCAGCGTTCTTGTTAGCCTTCCTTTCTTATCAACCATGCTGATGATGACTTGCTTGCTGCTTAGTCAAAATCTTTATAGCAAATGTTTGAAAACAGCTGGATACGAGTGCTGCTTACATAACTTGGGTCCAGCTCACTCGTGTGTACTAATATTTTGTTTCACGCTTATGGTTCAATGTAGCTTTTCTCTTGGCTGCTCAACGAACAAAATACCAAAAGGGATATTAAAGAATTGTATTACAGCCAAATATAATATACCACGCTCTTATTGGACAACAGTAAAGCCAATTTACTAGCGAGGTTTACTAGCACGGGACTTTATATTTCCTTTTAACGCACTGGAACGAAATCGATGTAGCGATGAGCTTCAAAAACACCATCACGATGTTGTGCCAAATTTACCAATACATCAAAAACGGTTAACACTTGAATATCCGTATTTGCGTGCATTTCCATCACACAAACCCCACAAATGGTTTCGTGCTGTTTGCGCTCATCAGGTAGGGACAGTAGGATCAGGATCCGCATGCGCTTGAAACCGTGGAAGAATGATAAACAACTTGCGCTTTTATGTCACTGTTGGGTAAGGTTGGTACGACCAACATGTTCAATCACATGAGCCCCCACTCATGTAGACTGGGTATGAAGCCATGACCGTGAATAAAAATGCTCATTTGCATGCATCTCCATCACACACACCCTACGACCGGTTTCGTGTTGTTTGCGCTCATCAGGTAGGGACAGTATGATCATGAACGCATGCGTTTGAAACAGTGGAAGAATGGTAAACAAGTTTAGCTTGTAAGTCATCTTTGGATTAGGTTGATACGACGTGCCCAAACACATGTGAATAGTGTTAAACTCACGATCTTGAACGAAAAATCAGTAGTTGAATGCATTTCTATCTCATACACACACCCCACACTGGTGAACAATAATTTACTATATGGATACAAATACTGTGCCCACAACTAACAACACATTTTGGAGCTACGAATCACGCATCAGATTTGTTGTAAGCCACAATTCAACATTTTAATTTTTTTTCATTTCGTCGGGATTTGAAAACGCATCGGAGTCATTCGCAGTTCAACCAATTGTACGTCAACATATTTTGATAATAATAAGAGATAGTCAACGTAATCAATAGTGATGCTTGTAATTCAATAATTATCAGCTATCAATAGTGATACAATCATTTGAAGGAAAGAAGCTTAGCTTTCATAATGAATATCAGTCGGTTGCCGATTTTTGTCTAGTTTCTATATGAGGCAAAATTGAATGAAACCTGAATGTATTGTCGTGCTCACATCCCTATCCCTTACACACTACTACAGTAAGATCAGGTTCAGTGAGCCTTGAAACAGTGGAAAAATGAAACCTCGTTGTGAGATTTTGCAAACTCCGTGTGATGGTAACCAAGCTTTCGGTTGAACAATATTCTGCTGTTCGTTCGCTGTTGCTCAATCAACTGACAATTCACAACCGTTTTCTCCAGGGTTTGAATCTTTCAATTTGCTCAAGGATCATAATTCTGCTAAAGTTCTGTTATTATTGAAATAAATTTTTAGTTTAATAACAGCTAAGGTCATATTGAGTTTGAATTCAAAAAGATTCCATTATAAGATTGGACGCAGTATTGAAATATTGATTAGGGCATTCAAATTCTAATTTGTCGGAGAAGGGCAAACATCCAGCATCCATCGGGCAGTTGCCCGATGATCCGGGAAATCGCTGACATACTAACAAACTGTGTTTGTGGTGAGGACATATTGTAGAAATGAGAAGATTACGTCAGGTTAATCGATGCCGGATCGTAGTTCCTGTCCAAAATCGAATTTTAAAAATCAGAAGCAAACACCCGGTCACCCACAAGCTAAGCTATGATAGAACACTATTCAACCACGCGAGAACACACTGCAGTACGCACGAACTCAAGAAAGAAGAGGAGAGATATTTATTCAAACACTTCTGAAAGAATGTTTACCCAAAGAACTTGATCAATCGCAACAAGGACTGAACAATCCAATCGCATGAGAAGAATACGAGCACAACAAGATTTACACTACCATAAATACAACATATATATCACGGAGATTACCGCAATGATCCAACGCCCGCTTGGAATTAGTGTAACACACAAACCTGCATCAATAATGAGAAGTCAGCTAGTCCAAGTCCAGGACATGTTTGCTAAGGAAGAAAGAAATAATTGCGGGTACAGAATTTCATGCTTCGATCATCAGAAATATTACATCGGACAGTTAGGAAGAAGGTTAGAAACAAGGATACCTGAACACATACTGGCTACACCATAAAAATGGCTACAAATCAATAATATCGGTAGAAATGGATCGACTAGGCCACGATTTCAATTGAGATACAACAGAAATAATCGCCAATGGCAGAACTCATCAGATTTGTGAGTTTTTCGAAGCGTGATATTCCACATCACAATTAATCAATGAGCAAATTCAATTGGATGGGATCTGCGGACCAATGAAAACTCGCCAACAACCAGGACATGCAAGAATACTAGCTAATTACAGTAGATGAGTTCGCAATGCAGCAGATAAATTCGAATGATGCCCATCGCCAAGTTGCTTCGAAGGAAATTTCGCTGATGTCATCTAGTTTGGTGACGAAACGTCCGCACTCAACCATACCTGAGCTACAAGTATTCAATACTATTCCTGTTTTAACACCCATCGCACAGGCTTCGAATACACACAGTATAACATTAATCACATCAGCCCCGCCTTTCACATCGACTTCCCGATTGCTTGCCGATTCATTCCTGAGGTCAACCTTTTCAACGCTAATTACGTATACCCACGAATCCCACAACACAGAACACAAATTAGTCACACGCATTTATCACGCTGATGATAAAGACATCCACCTTTGATATGCAAATCGCGTGACTACGACACTGAACTTAACCATGTCTGCACCGGTTGTTACCTCGATTTGTTTTGACAATCGATTTCATACCGACCGGTATCACTTAAGCCTCGCTCGGTTTTTAGAAACACATCGGATTACAAGTTGCGCTTGTATGTCACTGTTGGGTAAGGTTAGTACGACCAACCTGTACAATCACACAAGCCCCCCTCATGTAGACTGGGTTTCAACCCATGACCATGAACAAAAAAGCTCATTTGCATTGCTCACACACCCCACGTGAGCATTTTTATTCGTTGGATTACCGTTGAATCGTATGCCCTCGAAATGTGAGTCAAGAGAATCATAGATTTTGGGACGAAAACGGGCATCTAGTCAGATTGACCGGATATAATAACCTTACAATATAAAGAAAGTGGAAGCAAGCATTAGTCCCGTGGGTTCAAGCTATCTACTAACGAATAAGAATGTTCGAAAATCAAAACACGAAAATGCGCTTTAGCGAGTCTCGGGATCATATCTTTCGCAAAAATATTTTGTACCAATTACACATTTTTCAAAGTTAGTGCGTTTGATGCTAACAGATTATTTATAGCTTAATGTGGGCGAATGAATGCGCAACAATCATTATCCATTAGAACATATTTCATACATTTGGGAACATGCGCTTTCGGAAGGATGGTAATCTATAATCATTGCTTTGTGGAGACAATTATGCTTGTTCCGTTTAGCGAATGTAATGACCATAGATTTTCTGTCGTATATTGCCAATATAGCAATGAAACGAGAAGTCATATGTTGAAAGTTATTTGGGACCAATCAAGTAATCAGTATCTTGAAAATAATTTTAAAAGCAATCAGTTCGAGCAGTGTTTGGTTACGGTTTCACTTCGGACACAGAAGCTTCGTCAGACCAAGGATATCAGTCTGAACAGGGATCAAGTAGTACTCCAACCACCACCTCTGGTTTGTCATATTACTAAACGCTATTGAAGTCAAGTCACGTGAATCAAGACAAGATCATTTGGCCTAATTACCCAGCACAATGTGAAATCGGCCAAGGTCAAGGTCAAGGCCGTAGCTCACATGTTCAATGCGAAACATGCGGTAAATATGCTCGAAGCCAAATGGGTTTTAAAAAGGCTTAGTTAAAATGTGTGCCCACTTCCATTCGTGATCAAACTTTGTCGGTCTCAGCGCTGAGTGCAATATTGTGGAGAGTTCAACCCAAGCAACTTTGTGTTCCAGACTAAGTGATTTCAACTACCTCCGTGTGCAGGCTTTCAAGCTCTATTCCTTATGAGGATATTCTTGTAAAAAGCCCGAAACAACATTTTTACTCTTGCGATCGGCTCATAGACACTGTTCTCAATGCTAATTCCCACCCGCTGCATGAGGATCTCCTTAAAAGTCAATCTTCCTCAAAGACTCGTTCAAAACACATCATACTGCCTTCTAGAACAGAGGTCATTTTTCCCATTTGCTTCACGATAACATTGCCAAATGGAACTGTCAATTGAACAGCTACGGACAAATTTATCTCTCGTTGTTATCATGTGTACATTTCCGCGAAATTTCGAAAATGTTCGAATAAAACTTTGCCCTTCTTCTTCATCGATTGCGCTAGATGCTACGCTGCAGTGCATTTAAATTGTCAAAGTCTATATTGTGCCAAGCGTACAACACATTTTCTTTAAGTGCTAAGTGTTCGATTCAAGGATGAAACGTGCATCACTTCTGAAGAGATTTCTTAATGTGATACTTTTGCTCTTCAATCTTTGTATGTGATTCCCAAGCAGACGAGTTATGGTTAGAGTGCAACTTAATCCCGTTTTCTATTCCGACTAATACACCTGGTCTGACTAAGCTTCCGTATCAGAAGCAAAGCGTTACCAACCGACTGAACGATTGCTTCCGGTGCTTCCGGTATTTTCGATGCATAGTTAGCTGTTCTACGCATTAACATCTCCGGCACTAATCAAAACCCAGCGAGGCTTACCCGCGTTTTAGTTTCACAAGATTAATCAGAATTGTTGTTTTATTCGAACAGAAATTTCTCGCTTGATTACGCAGAGAACCGAAACAAGCTATTCAGGTTATCGGTTGCATAAGAGGTCACTCAGCAGGAGACTTCGGTATCACATAACATCAATGTCAACAATTCAGGTTAAGTCCCTTATATATGACAAAGAACTGGTAGTATCCTTTTGTTTTCAGTGAACGGCTTAAATCTCCATCTTCGCTTGGTGACCGTAGGCAGTGAAGCACCCTAAATGTGTCCCATTGCACTATTTTTGGTTTCATTGAAAAAATCTCAGTCAATAATAAATAATTATTGATTTGTTGGTACGGCATAGAGATGGTTGTTTGCTAATTCAAGTGTGTTTTGCGTTTTCGCTAGATCTGCAAAACATCCACCTTTAAACGGTGTATCATCTCAAATTTGAAAATGAGACTGAAGAGCGAATTCTTTGTTATTCCTAGTTTTCGATTTCATATTATAATTCCCATTTCACAACAACCGGGCATTGATGCGTTTCGAAACGCAATGTTAAATGTTTCTTAATGAATTTTCCGGCTTAAAGAGTTCGCTCTGACGCTGGGCGGAGAGATTGTTCTTCCCGAATCAGAACGTCAAGTCGTTTGAAAACCTGGGAAGCATAAACTCGTTATGCAGGGTCAAAAACCAGACGAGGAAATTTTTCTAAGTTTTACGCTGACTGCTTGATTATTTTTAATTAGCAATCTGTGGAATAGTGTTTGACCAATCAGAAATTAATCCAAAATTTAGTGTTCTTATTCGATTACGATTCACATTTCGGGGCCCCGTTGAATATCAATTACACGTATCGCTGTTGCCGGTGTCATGCTTACTTAAATAACGATCAATCGACCGTATGCTCTAAACAAGACCGATGCAATCACAACCAAGAGCCAATCAGCGCCCATCTTTCGTACCAATTATAGCCAATCATACAAGCATCCGGTGGAGACATACTAGCCCATTCGATTCAGATTCCAATTATGTAGTCAAGGCTACCGTTGGCATCGCCT
The DNA here is from genome assembly GCA_013407085.1 of Atriophallophorus winterbourni. NCBI lineage: Eukaryota > Metazoa > Platyhelminthes > Trematoda > Plagiorchiida > Microphallidae > Atriophallophorus > Atriophallophorus winterbourni. The sequence continues at coordinate 29,682 of JACCGJ010009205.1, forward strand.
TCAACCTGTCGCCTGATTTTACTCACTTGAGCTTTTTTGCTTTTACCCCCATCCGTTTATTTGTCATGTATATCCAAATCAAAATTTGTTAGTCACATGGACGTGAACGCCATTGTTTTATCGTAAGAAATTTGAAATTATAAATTTGCAATGTTCTGAACCGTTTTTAATGACGAGACTAAATGAGAACCGACTGCAGCGCCATTAGTGGACGTCCGGGTTGTTCACAAGAATCATTCAACTCTCAAAACACCTTTTTTCAACCTAGCATCTGAAATTACCTCATACTGTTTGAACTAGACAAGCATACCAATGAAATTGAAGGTTATTCCTCATACGATTTTAAACGCTTTTGTAACACTACCACTTCAGGAATCTGTGAGGATTCGAAACTACTTATTTAAAACACTTTTACTTTTGATACGGTAAATCTGCTAGATGCCTTCATTCTAGACTAATCTTACAACCAGACACAACTTGGGTGTTTCCTCCCAGGCCATTTGATCAAAATATTTCAAATTGTTATACCTCACTCAAGCTCTAATCTTTCCATGTCAGACCAAACGTTGACAGAAGATCTCGTGGCCATGGTACCAGAGAAGTACCTCAACACCGGGCAAGACTCGTTAGCGGGAAGTGAATTCGAGGATTCGGGCAAAGACCGTGCGATCATCGACTCAGACGTGGTTGTTATTGACAGTGCAACAGCGAACTCCAAGTATCAACTAACGATGAATTTACTAGAGGTGAGCGCCGTTACCAGTTGGTGAATTTAGTAAGCATTTTATCGTAATAGGAGCAACTGGTTTAAACAAGAAGCGATTCGGTGGTGAGAATATCACACAGAAAATGCTTTCTTATTTTTGTGTGCTAATCCAAGATTTTGCGATAAAATTGCTGTAGATTTCAGCGTAAACTCCTCCTTCTTCTAAATAAACCAATCTCCCTTTAAATACATTGTTTCGCAATTTTAAAAGATGAAGTATTTAAAATCGTCATTAGCTACTTCATCGTAGTTAATTTCATTTTATTATGATTTAATTTCAACGCCATAGAAAGACTATAGCGTGTTTAGCATTAAAGTGGTTTCGACGTGGTGGTCACGGATTAAATTAATGAAACCACACTAAATTTAGAAGAAATTACTTTGAAAACTTTTATTCGAGGAGTTTCCGGCAGGATTGAAATCATAAGTTGCGTCTTCAACTCAAAATCAGAATTCGGGTGGTGAACCTGATATATCAATTCAATTCAATTCAATTTAATGGTCTAAAAAGCACATAGCTTTACAAAAACCACAGAATAATATGGGAATTACGAATAACATAGGTAGTAAAAACGGGATTTGTTTGCTTACTGATCAGTTCAGGAATCACGTAAAAATACCTAGGGCAGAAATTGTTTTCCACCGGTTGGATGGGGTAAAGATATATAGTTTACTTCGAAGCATTGGTTCAAAGCTTTTATGGTGCAGAATATATATGTTCACTGTTTGGATTGTCCGACTGAAGTTGTCCAAGTTTGATTTGAATATATCCAAGTTGGGTGAATGTGCAACGTTACGGTGTAGGGAGTTCCAGGTAAAACATACACGTACAGAATATTGAACTAGGTATGGGATAAAAGAGTTCTTAATGTTTTCTGTTCTGGCATAAGGGACAGGATATTGACTCTTATCCGAAAATGATCTGCAGCCAAAAAAGGACCCTTTGTAGTGGGTGAGCACCATCGAAGGAAATGACGCTGGTCAATCATTCACATTCACAAAAGTGTCGATCAATGAAGATATCACGAATTAAATATACAGAGATACAGTTCAGTCTTCCGATAATCTTGAGACCTCCTTTTAATTGTCAGAAATTCTTTTTCAGACGACCAAAAATATGGGGGGTGCAAAGAATATGTAAGGAGCTCTTCAGCAATAAAACGAACGGTCTAATTCGGCGAGGGCGAGAGAGAGAATGAAGGCGAATAGATCAGTGTGGAAGGCAGCGAGCTTTCATTAACTGACCAGTCACTTGATTTCTACCGTTGAGACTGCAGGATATTTTAACGACTGCATATTTTGAACATTGAGCTATTAAATACAACTCGAGATATTCTTTGATATAAATATAGACACCGCTGACCACGGAAGTTATTAAAGACTACCTCAGTGCATTTTTAAGGATTAAGAGATAAGCCAAGTGAAGATGCTCATCAGTTATTGCTTGTGTTCATTGATTTTATCGCAGAATGATAGTCGAATACATCGGTATATGTAATATAAAGTGCAGAAAGGAAACAAAGAATTTCTGAAATGTGAATAGAAAATAAACTATACGTTTGAAACAACCAAGTTTTAAAAAGATAGATTTCGAATCACACAAAAACGTTTAGAAATGACCCTATTTTCCCACATTCAGCCACATGCACTTTAAACATCTCTAAATTCGTTTTTCAAGCGGTTAAACGCTCGAAAATGACCCGTTTCTCACTGAACAGAGATTCGAGGATTTAGAGCCAAAAACGAAGTGTTTTACATCACCAGAAGATTACAATATCGATGGAAGTGTGAAAATGATCTACATATCATACGAGCATATCGAATATACGGCTCACAAATGATGTTCTTTTGCAGGACAGATTTGCTCCAATGTTTGCTCGCTACATAAGGAGTCCATGATATATTGAGGTAGGGAATTCGTAAAAATATAGCACGCAGGGCAAAAATTCGTACAGGCAAGATATACGTTTGCCAGTCACTTTGGCATCACACTCTTGAATCGTGTGCCATAGTGTGATTTCCTTCGGTAGACACAGACCAAGAAGTCGCATCGGAACCTTGCATCAGCTCTGTGATATCTTTTATAAAAAAGCATAACTTGAGATATCTAGATTTTATCGATGGATATGAGTTTTCGTTAAAATGCAATTCCAATTTACGTCGGGGAACAATGCGAAAAACGAATGAAGTATCTTTTAAAACTCCTTTCATTGCGTACCCTCAAAACTTCTATCTCAATTCTACTTGCCTATCTTTGGAAAAAGGATCAATCCCATTGTAATATTTAGCGGTAAAAAAAATCACAAACGCTGTGATGTTTGCAGAGAATGGTTGCGATGCCAACCGAAACAATGGCTCATTATTTTTATCAGAGATTACATTCCAAGCAGACTCCTATCAACGAAAACATTGTCACCAAAAAAATCAATCTGTCGAAGTTAACGTCCAAATTTTGAACATTATTTTCTCGGATTTATTGATTTTCTAACTAGTGTCTGTTGCTTGTGAAGTACTGAACTGTTTTGACGTAACTTTATTCGTTATTGCATCGTTGTACTCCGAGCTAGGCCAACATTATTCATAAATTGTTTCAGCTCTAGCAACTTCAATATGGCAGATTACCGTTGCACACTCGTTGCGATTTAGTTATTGGTATTGAAAAATGTTCGAATCCGCTCAATGTAAAGGGAATAAAAATCAATATCAACGTTTTAGTAGAGCTGTTGTGCAGTCTGCACCTAAAAAGAGAAGCTTTGTCACACCACGCATGATTTTCAAAACAGGAAAAGTGATTAGTTTGCACAAAATTCACCACCTCGAATCAGCTTTACTAGTAGACAGTCTATGAATAGCCAAATACGTAGACAAATCCAAATATGTCCCAACCGGTTTCGGTTATACAACTCTATCCCCACGTTCGAGGACAACATCACTGGGAGACGAATTGAATAAGAGCCTTCTGCCGCTCAACCACTGGTGTACCAAGGATGACCCGCATCTCGTCGACACTCAATCAAGCGTTAATCATGCCTTTCTTGTCTTCTGGTCACTCGTCAATTTCGTTATAATTCTCACCCTGATGATGATTCCCGCAATTGAAGACAACGCTAATTGATTGCACGGTTATTACTCAAACCACAAAGAATGAAACACCTCTATCTTTTATAGACGAATCTCGTAATAACAGCAAAGTCCTCATGCTGTCTGTGACGGTTGTTACTTAGATCTGATTTGTCGGGGGCGATTTTGTGCAAACCGGCTGTTTTTGAGCCATTTTGGGCACGTTTGAACGATTTTGACGAATTTCATATTATTCGATACCTGCTGACTTTCCCATCTGCTGTTGTTTCGCTAAAAGATGCCACCGTGCTCAAATAATTCTTCCTAAGGTCAAATTTTTAATGGATTGAAAATTGTTGTAACCGGTGTTCTCAGTGTTTACTGTTCTTACGTTGTCTGTTATTCGTTTTCCGCATTTCGTCAAAAAGCGCTGGACTTACACCATGGTGTTGTACAGCTACAAGCTTTATATACCATACATTCTTGCATCTTGAATCTAGGATAGTCATTTCCTATCGAAAACGGAAAACGCTACCACGTCCTCTTATAAAGTGAGACGCTGTTTTAAACACCACCACTTAGGCTCAAAACTAGTTGTCAACTCATCATCTTTGAAAACCCAAAACCGAACTAATTGAAGTTTACTTATATCAAATTTAGCAAAGTCCAGGTTCATTTTACAACAACAACCGTTTTCTTTGATGTTGAAATTCCTCAGGCCTATACAAGAAGATCTGTTTCGCTAAGGCTTTCGTAGAAGCGGAATGCTTCGGTGTGCATCAATCCTCGTAATTTTCCGAACATCCATTTTTGCCAGTGACCGCCTGCTGTTTCGATCTAGTGTCCACAATCTCTCTTTGAGAGGTTTGTTCGACAATTAGTCACTCTTTCTACGAGTTCGTCGGGGATGTGCCAAATAACGCGACAGGAGCTCATCACGTAAACTTTGTTTACTACAAGTCACAAAATCAAGATTCTTAAGTATAAAATTGAAGCGGCAATATTAACGCGTGTTCAGACAATTACAACCGTACTTTGATGGAAATATGATGCACTAATCACATTATACGCTTAGTAAGAAGGAAAATAATACGCTATTCTGTCCGCGATTAGTTTACAATCACCGCGAAGTTGCTCTCAATTGATTCTTTTTGAAACACCAATCACCAGGAGTGAAGTGTCAGCTGAAACCACGATTTACTTAAACGGTCTCATTTTCGATTAGAAGGTATCATTCGAAACAAATCATGCTTACAATGTTCATGTTTCTTATACATCAACCGCATTTAACACAACACATTCGCCATAGTATTTACACATTTTTCCATTTTTCACACAGCAACCGGCCAACAGCTTGCAATGTCAACAACTCCATCATTCTGAGTGAGTGCAATTGAATACCCTTTAAACAAGCTTGACATTTTTGACCACATTCGTATATCGTGGTTTGCATTACACCATGTTTGACACCGCTTTCAATCTATTACAATCTTCACTACATTACCACCGTTTCGTGGTTCATTAAAACTATCTTACTATCTCCACCTGATGACATCAAACATCCCGAAACCGCTTTTGAGGCGCTGGGGATATGGGCAAACCCATACTTTGTCGTTAACTGAGCGTCTTGATCGCTTGAACAAAAATCGCTTTGTGCTTCTGTATTTGAAAAACGTGGTTCGTTGTACGAATCCTACTTAACAGTGGCATACAAGTATACCGGGCTGGGCAACAATAGTACAGCACAGACATAACAGTTTGCCACTATATCACTGTTTCAAGGTTCACTGAATCTGATCTTACTTTCTCCAACTGATGACGTCAAACAGTCAGAAATCGGTGGTGGTGTGTAAGTGCGAGGGATGTCAGTTACACTATAATTGGATGTTTCCAAGCGTCATGTGTTTAAACATCGTGCTTCGTTTAACGAACCCTAGTTAAAAGTAGCATCAAATTGTACTTTTTGTTTCAATTAAGATAAAATAATTATTGCATGATGAGTCGTCCTTTTTCTGTGAAAAGGCATGATTCATTTCGAACGCTAGTGGACAAACGAAGTGACATCATCAGTGAAACGGTTTCAATTCTCCGGTTCATCCGCATGCGTTTATCGTTCTAGTGTTTGTCAAAACAAGTGTGATTGACTGAAGATTTGGTTCACTTTTCCTCTTAACGCGTTCTGTTTGATTATTAAAGAACTTAGTTGAAATTTCTCGATTGGATACTAAAGGTAATCTGGATATTACTACGGGTTCAACAAGAACACAGTCTGGAGATCACCGAGTGAAGTTTCTATAACTTCGGTTGAAAATAAAAAATGATCACCAAATTGATAGAATTTGGAATCACATGTACACAAGAAGCACGACCGTATATTTTACTTCGAAACGTCCGCAATCAATATACTACATTGATTTATTGCTATCCAACACTAGACAGGAAAGTATTCACTGTGATTCCGAGCATGCATCGGTTGAATTTAGTAAAGAAATTTTATTGCATTAAATATGCATTTGAAGGTTGAGGCGATGCACAGACATGCTCCTTCAAACAGATCGACAAATGAATGGATGGCCGCCTGTGACGAGGATTTTCAGATTCATTTTTTTCTTCGTTTAATCCCAAATTGCACATTCTTAAAATAAAGAACTTCAACGTTATTCATATTTAAAATTCAATACCACTGCTCACCAATTTACCGATTAAATAGATGTGAAATTTCGGATATTTTCTAACACACTTTCATTCCTTTTATTCTTCAATTTATGCACTCACCCGGATAATATTTTTGTTGAATTTGTACACCACGATTCTCAGTTCTGCTTCTGAAGTTGACTGGAGTTCACGCGATTGTGTGACAGTCGTAGTGGGTTTGCGTTACGAATGTCATTGTACGTCAAGTCAATCTGGAACCTTCGCGATTGCGTTGGTTTATTGGATTGGTACACATGAGGTAGGTGGCGTGCTTTTTGTTCACTGGTGATATTTCATTGAAATGAAACTTCCAGACCCATAGCTTTAACTCAAAATACAAGTTATTTGAATCATAGTAATTCAAAGTTTTAACGGTCCAAAAAGCAAATGCTTTACAGTAACCATAGTTTCAAAATATAGGGAATGCATAAAAACAACAAAGATGTTTCATCAATACGGGAAGTCAGCTTATGTATTCAGGTGCGAGGTTGGATTTGGTCAACAAATACTTGTCAAGTTCAGCCGTGAACATGTTCAGGCCTGATGCACAAATGATATCTGGGGGCAGAGAGTTTCATATAAAACAAACTCGAACAGCAAAAGAAAACCTTCGACAATTTGATCTAGAGTGCGGAACAATTAACTTGTAGCCCTGCGATCTGCTACCACGTGCTTCTTGCCGATGAAACAGGTATACAGATTGTTAAACAACAAGATCATGTCGCCCCTGACACGACGGTAAGAAAAGTCAAACATATTCACAGTTGTAATCCTCTCCTCGTATGGCCTGTTATATAGTTCGGTCACCATTTTGTAGCGCGGTATTATACGCGTTTTAGCAAGGTCATGTACTTTGTAACCATGGGGACTATGTTTGAAAAGCGTACTCCATTGTTGGCATGATATAGGTGTGAGTATCTGCTTTGTGAAACGACCACAGATCCTTCTGAGCAGTGTTAAACTTTGTCTGTACTTTTTGTGTACCACAGAAAACTGCCGTGAATACTCAACCAGTCCTCTCCGTGCCGGGTGGCACATGAGGCGAAGACAACTTCACGCCAGTGGTTCCGGTCTGTCGCCGCTTCCTTTGCCGTCTGCACCGTGAATCCTTGTGCATGTAGTTCGCGTTCCAACGTTTTGCACCAAGTTTCCTTGGGCCGTCCCCTTTTTCGTTTACCTTGCGGACGCCAGTGAATGGCTACCTTCGTATGCGAACTGGGATCCATCCTGCAGACATGACCGAACCACGGATCTGTAGTCTTCGTTTCCGTAGCAATGTAGGTTTTACGGGATAGGGTTGCTAGCCCTAAGCCCAACCCTCCTCCTTTCTCAGACGGGCTTGGGACCGTCCTTGGCGGAGTTACTCAAAGTTACTACTAATTCACGGTCAATTCGATGCATCATGTGAAAAAATTTCTGAGATGGGTCCCCACTAAATACTGTGAATTAATTGCAGCTGGAGATATTAACTAGCAAATGCGTGATTGTGTAACTTCACACATACCAGGTAACACTCTTGCCATGCTACATAATAATTTTTCCACAATAATCATCTGCATCTCAATCGTTTTCGTTGATACAGGTATTCCAACTACACGGGGATGGAATGTATAGGGTTTGTAAGCGTGCACTTTTCTTGAAGAAATCCCTATGATTTCCATCGTCTTCATTGGAATGAAGCACATTCTATCGTATAGGTCAAGGTTACCAATTTCTCTCAGTGCCTTTGTTTTGCTCTAGTTATCTTCATCATCCTCGCATCCATAGTGACTCATCTTCACACCATCAACAATACCATCAACCCAGCAATACAAATACGGAAATTAGCATTCTATCAATTGTAAGCGGTCAAACACATGCCTAATATTCACACTGTCATTCCAATATCCGTTCACATTGTTTACGTTATTCATGCGGCAGAATGATGTTTGTGAAACAGATATGAAATCTCGTGACATTGACCAAAGCAATCGTTCTCGATCGCTGATTTTAAAAGCGCCGTCCAAGGTTCAAGGTTCAAGGTTTTTAAAAGTCTCAAAAACAACAAGCTTAACAACAATCATCGGATGGTAAAAAATGAAATTTAAGTGTATAAACAATATCAGGAAGTTGATTAAACAGTATATAAGTGTTTCGGAAACGAATAATGCAATAAAACTTCGTCTAATTTTGTTTTAAATTCATGCAAGCTAGTTGAGTGAGCAGCGGTTAAAGGTAAACTGTTCCAAGTAAAACAGACATGGACAGAGTAAAAATACCTTCTACACTTCAGGCGGGAATGGGGTACGACCAGCACATATTCTTGGGTCCGATAATTTCTCGTATCCCTTCGCGTGAATAAATCCTGTAAGGGATGTTTCGGGGTATGGAATGTTTTGAAAAGTATGATTAGGTCTCCTCTGATTCGTCGATAGGGAAAGATTCAGTTGAGCTATCCTTTCTTTATATGGTTTGTTTCGGATGCTGAGAACTAGTTTTGTTGAGCGGTGATAGATTCGCTGCATAAGTTCCACATCTTTCCTGAGCCACGGAGACTATGACTGCACACCGTATTCCATGACTGGTCTCAAGTATGTATTCATGATCCTTGGAATATCTTGGGCGAAAATTTCCCAAATACCCGTTTGAGTATATTTAGAACACGTGTTGCTTTTTTAAAGGCAGTGTTAGTTTGAAGTCAGGCGCATCAATGGTTGGCATTAACTGAAGTAGGTTCAAGATTCAGAGTTCAAGATTCAAGAATTTATGGTATAAAAAAATTGTAGCTGTACTACTCCATAGGGCAAAAACATACATTTAAGGTTTAGTCGTTGGGAAAATTGACGTTTCGTGTAAAATGTCATGTATTGTCTCGGTATGATGGAAAACTATTCGTTGGGATAAATGTCGTGTGAAGTTGCTCAATTAAGTTATATTACCTGGATGTAGGGTTGAATTACTGCCCATAATTATATCTAGTTTGTTCCTGAAAATCCTTTTGCTAGATGATTGCAAAACGTCTGACGGTGAGTCGTTCCATAAGAAACAAACGCGCACCGAATTTAAGAACCGTCTGCAGTTCCGGTGATAATGTGGAATATCAAATGCCAGTAAGTGGTATGGATTGACCGAGGCAAAATAGATGCTTCAGAGAATGTATCTTGAGTTCATTATTTTATAAGTGTGGATTAGATTCAATCGAACCCGTCTGCAATCCAGTGTATACAAATTAAAATGCACCAGTCGATCGTCATATGGTAGGTTGCGGAGACAACCAACCATTTTAGTTGATATGTGATAAATCCTCTCGAGCAGCTTAATATCCTTCTGTAGCCATGGTGTCTAAGCTTACACCAAGTAATCCATCACTGGGATAATATACGTATTTATGAGCAAAGGGAATTTTTCAAGGGAAAAGCGTCCAAAAATACGTCGAAGCATACCTAGCATGCGGCTAGCTCAGTTGTACATGGCTTCGCATTGCATGCAGTTCTTCAGACGTCCACTGATCTAAACGCCGAGATCATTCTCTTCTGTTGTACACTCCAGTTTTTGGGATCCAATATTGTAGAAGAATGGGGAATTTTTACCTATTTGCAACATTTTGCTCTTTTTTCATGTTAAAGGAAAGCTTATTCCTATCTGATCACCTGTTCAATATATCCAATTAGCCCTCTTAGCGCAAACAGTTCACCTTTGACTTCGTTCGTTCTTAAGCGGTCTCTCCAGAAACAATGTCATGTTTGCAATAGAGAGCTCGCGACCGCTCACGTGAGGTTCAAACCCTGTCTCCGTTATTGCTATGGCGTCGAGCGAGTGCTGATTACAGAGAGGGTAACAACATCAATCTCACGTTACACTAACTCTTTTATCCCTAGTGTCATTCTAATCTTTAACCATGTTGTTTGTGGAGTGTAAAGGATGGGGATGTGATCTCCACAATACGTTGCTTGTCATTCTAACTCTTCCCCAAGTTCGTGTCTTAATCCTCATTCTCTCCGTCAAATGACACAGTGTTACAGTACGGCAAACGAGAACGCATTTTTCTGAACAGTGCTGTTCGTGATAAAATTTCCTTACTATTATCACTACTATGCTGAGCATAGTTTCAACAAGCCAGAACTACTTATGCTAACTCATAAGAAGTTTCGCTGCTGTAATCATCGGCGTTTTAATACGAATGCGCATCAGCTTTAGACAGAAAATCTTGCAAACATGTATAAACTCTATCGTCTTCTCAATCCAATCGATTAGTATAAAAATGTTACGTAGAGTTGATGATGGGTTGTTGGAACTTTTGAACGAATAGCTAACGCTAATTCACGGGATTCTTATTGAAGACGCAGCTACTTGCGAAATGATTAGTGGGGTTTCGTCTATTTGTTACAATTAAAATGTACACGGATTTTTACATATACCGAAATGACACCAATTTTATACTTAGTAAATCTAACAATGTCGAAATTTCAAATTGTGTTAAGTTCTTTAATACTAGCAATTCCAAAAAGGTTTCATTGAAAAACGGTTGTAAAAGTTGCCGTGTACTCTCATTAGCGCAGTCGAGACGTTTGCGTCTGCTAGACAGCGACAATTTCGTGGAAAGAAAACTTGCGGACGGACAAAAAATATGCGGAAACCGAACTTCTCACTAACAATTGCCATAAATTTTCAAGTCTGGAAGGACGGAATGCTTCTTTTTTGCCCGGACGGAAATGCATATAAGTAAATTCTATGAGTGAAAAAGGTCAGCGAAATAAGACACCGGAAACTAACTTTAAATTTACGAGCTCCCCATTGGACCGATGTTATAAAAGCTGGAATCGAAAGTCACAAAATGTTCCCCAGTGGTAATGATTAGAAAGTCAAGGACGAGCTTTGTCGCTCTGCGATGTGGTGTTTCCAAATGCCGAGTTGCTTCCGCAACCAATGATCACATACCGGTATCGCATATTCGACATGAGGGCGGACTCAGGCTGAAATCAATTTGCAGATTATATTGGCGCCAAACAAACCTAGGGCTGTTCTGAGGAGACCCAAGATGCTTTCAGTTTGGTGGCAGAGAGTGGTCATTGCATAGAGTTTCCTAAGCCAGACAGAATAACCACGCCTAAATGTTTTTCCTAGGAGGCGGGTTCAAGAACAGTTCGACCTATATAATATTCTTGGTTTAACTTGCGGTTGAGCGATAATAAGCTGATTTTGGTGACATTAGGATACATTTCGTTATCTAGGGACCAGGCGCAAATCATATGGAGATCCCGTTGCAGGTGGAGTTTATCGTGCGCCAAAGTTTTGCGTCATGAGCGAAAACAAGCACTGAGGACTGTACTATATACATGAGAAAGTAGAGCGGTCCGAGGACTGCTCCTTATGGGACACCACAAGCAACCTGAATCGACTCTGATAGCTCAGTTTAAACGATTCTTTCATCCGTGCATAGAGTTTACCATCTACTCCGATTGTAAGGAGTTTCGACAAGAGCAGTTCGTGATAGACACAATCAAATGATTTTGAGAAATCAATATATATTACGTCCACTGAATGACCAGCATCCAGTAGCTCAGGCCAGGATTCTTTGAAAACAGCAATTTTGTCAGGCAAGATCGATATTTCCTGAAATCATACTGTACTTTAGCGATTAATTTGTTGATCTCAAGTTGATTCCGCAAGGTATCACCTATGATGGACTGCATAACTTTAGATAGCACTGGTAATAAAGATGGTGAAATCGTATCAAAGCTAGTTCTCCGTGTTCAAGAAACCAGCCGCGTGGCCTCAATAGTCTAGGAAAGAAAACGATTATTCTCATAATCGACCTGGGATCAAATGATTCATTTTTGCATATTTTATCGTTTTGTGCTCTCAGCCTAACGAAATTCTGTCTTGTGACGACTCAAACTCAAAATGTTTTCTCTTTCCTCACAGATTCCCACACAAATATCACCATTGATCAACCTGTTGAACTATGTCTTCATTGCGATCGCTATTACGGCCCTGTTCCTGTTTCTCATCTTCTCACTCTTTGTGTAAGTGGTATTACGATGATTGTTTGGCATTTCGCACATAATCTGGATACTATATATCACGAAGTTTGTCAGATGTTTCTTCCGCTTGTGGTTGACAAAACACAGAACTCAATAAGTTGGGAATCGATGAGTCGGTGATCATCTTCCAATTGTATATCAGAAATGTTATTATCTACCGTGGTAAAGCTAGCCACAGACATTTCCGCAGAATCTTCGATGTCCAATTTACGTTTTGGTGGGGAATTTGTACTAGGCGTAAATTTTCAATGTACAATCGTGGTGAGGTTAGAAGCTGAACCCGATTGATACCCTTTTCAACCCTGCCGTACTTCCATTTCTACCGATTAAATACCATGTTAATTATATGCGCTATGGAGCTACTGGTATTTAAATTATGTACGTAGTTTCGTCCGATATAATCTAAATTCATTGAAATTTAATATGGATCCTACTGTTAAGAAAGATTGGCGAATTCACCCCGTAGCGAATGCATGATGTAAATAAGAAAATAATTATCAAAATAAATAACTATCGTATTCCCATGCGTCCCCATCTCAATTCGAAACGTAATAGGAAAGAATGCCAATACGTGGATTTGATTACATCATTTTTATTGATTTATGTGTTGTTTATTGTATTTTTATTAATAATTATAATTTATTCATTGGGGTGTGAGGTGTGTGTGATGAAGCTGCGAGTAAATGAGCATTTTTGTTCGTGGTCATGGGTTTATACCATGCCTACATTAGTATCGACATAAACCGAAGGAGGCCAACAACATCAACAACAACAACATGAGTGTGGGCTCATGTGATTGAACACGTTGGCCGTACCAACCTTATCCAACAGTGGCATACAAACACAACTTATTTATCATTCTTTCACTGTTTTAAGTGCATGCGGATCCTATTCTTACTGTCCCTACCTGATGAGTGCAAACAGCACGAAACCGGTCGTGGTGTGTGTGTGTGTGTGTGTGTGTGATGGAAATGCATGCAAATACTAATTTTTATTCATGGGTTTAATTCCATCTACATGCGTTTGGACACAAGAATTAGCGTAGAATAAGGTGTTACTCTCATCACCCCGCACTTAAAAAAACACACTTAGTTTCTGACTCTGCCGCCATCACGTGGAGATAGTAAGATCAGGTTCAGTGAACCTTGAAACAATGGTAAAGTGGTAAACGAAGTTATAATTGTATTCCACTGTTAAATAAGGATCTTACAGAGAACCATGTTGTTTAACTACAGAATCACAGAGTGATTCTTGGTCAAGCCCACAAGGGGCATATAAAAGACCAATATATTATGGTGTTCACATCCCCATCCCTTACACACCACTACTGATTTCTGGCTGTTGGCTTTCATGAGCTGGATACAGTAAGATCAGGTTCAGTGAGCTTTGCAACAGTTCCCTAGCATTTTTAATTTTTCAAATGACTTGAACCAGCCTACCTGTATACTATTCACGTGATCAAATGTTAAACCTCGACAGTAAATACACCCTTACGCTCTCAAACGCAGCTGAATCGGAACCGTGTCCTGGTCGAAGACAATCAAACACAAAACAAATTCAACTGATTCCATAGAAGAAATCAGAATGAAAACAAATCAAACATATGTTAGCGGTTGTTCAATATCACCAAAGTGCAACCAGGATACTTTAGCCATTTGAAAGGCAATACGCGCACAAGCCCGTTCCAACATTATGCAACTCTTTAGAGAATACGCAAAACGATATTGCGAATGAAGAGCACTCCAATATCCTCAAAACATTTCACGAAATTCGCAAGTAAAACATCGAATATATTGACATAGGTTTAGACAAAAACTGCATCCTTTCCAGCAAGCTGTACGTCGACGAGACTACAAATCATTGTGATCAATGCAAGTCTATCGAATTGCACATCGGTTTGGTTGAAACAACGAATAAATGATTCTCAAATTGAACCGTCGTTGAGTGTAAGGATAGCTCGTATCTTGGCACTCAATAAGGACCTTGATCAACGAGCATCTCCAATTAGCTAATATTATTGACCAATAAATAGTTGAAGCCATATTAGGAACTCGGCCAACCCATTGAAAGTGATGGTAAATTGAGAGGGAAACGTTGCATAGAATCTCGATAACCATATCTAAAGTCTACTTGAAATAATGTTGAGCCAATAATGTTATTACATCAAGATTTGAACCTTGGCAACATATACCATGAGAACATCATCCACACGCCAATCTTACCCTTCACTGCTGACTTTTGATTCTGCTACTAATGAACTTCAGTATGCTAGAATGATTCCTGAAGTTCATTCCATTTTGATTAAGTAAAAAAAGAAAATACTTTCCCTCCTAACCAGAAAATGTACCTGGCTGCGACTCGTGCCTTCTATAAGCAAATCTATCAATTGATTGTTTGGATAATGCCAATTTTACTAGGACCGGTGTGTATTACAACATGTACATGATGTAGACAAACTGTTGTTGTTGGCCTCCTCCGGTAGATGTCGACCATGGATGTGCGTCACTAGCGCATGATGATTTCATGATCTGCAGATTTTATTTTGACGAAACAGTCACGGATACGCATACCTGATGAGCGGCAACAACCACGAAACCGGCCGTGTGATTCCGTCCTGCTGTTCGAACGTCTTATACTACTGATTAATGAAAATCTGACGTCAAAACAAAAACTAAATAGTCAGATTCCGGAGTGCATTCTGTTCCGCAGCGCTCACAGCGAGAGGCAGTACTCGGTCGATCGGCGTCAGTTGCACTCCGGCAGTTTAATCTACATTAAGCAGCCAAGAGCTGTATCTACCCCATACCAGCTTGTAGTTGACGCTTTACGCTATGCCTCCAATGTGAGCAGTCAAGAGCAAGTTCTTCTCAGTTCATTAGGCCAATACCGAGAGCTTTCATATCTTTATTCAAACGTCTTTGTACTGCACAAAGGTCGACTTCCTGAGGCAAACTAAAAGTGTTGATTAACTTATTACTATTAGTCCCAAATTACGTGCTTGTGTCTCGAGCAATAAATTGCTTAATTAGTAACCTAAGTTATTCATAGAAAGTTCCACTTTCCCGATTCTCAACCGATGTCAAGCCAATCGCATTAATCTACTCCATACGGGCCTTTTTATTCAGTGGAGTGTTCCGTTTGGATCAATTCAACATCGCATTCTGCCTGCTGCTCAGCGTTATCGTTCCTCTGGTGGTACCACACGTGAGCGAAAAGGAAGTTGTCATTTGCACCTTGGTAGCCATCGCCGTCTGCTTTTTTCCACTCGCAGCTTTCTCATGGAAGTTCATTTTCGGATTGAACACTCTGCTTTTAATGTGAGTTACATAACCTTGTTAGTTTTCAACGCTATTTTTCAGTTGATTGTCATCTTTTCTACAAGTAGTAAACAGATCGGATGTTATTTATTCTAAGCGTGACATTGTCAGCATGCCTATTCACAGAGTTTGATAGCGGTCGCTGGTGCAACCTGATCTTCTCCCTGTGAAATCTTATGGCGCAGTGTTAACGTGTAATTCGTTTTTCCTTCTACACCAAATCTTTCACTGATTTTGGCCACAGGGACTCTTCCATATGCCAGAAGGGTTCACTCCACCACAACATTTACCGACGCATCAAAAATGGATATCATGGCCGTTGGGCAACTTTTCGCAATGCTGTTAAGTTTAGCTTTTATAAATGGAACAGACCTTTTCATGATACGCTTTTCAATCGATTAAGTTAAAGAACACAGACCAAGTGACGTGATGTTCCGAGCCGTAAAATGTTGTCTCCTGAAGACTTTTACTCCCGAGAGTAGCTTCGCAACTATACTTGCAACAGACAAGCAGCCTGTTCACTCTGTAAACGCATGTTACCGATTATGCTTGGTTCTATGGAAGCCGCAGAAAACTACCGACTTCATGGGCCCCAAGGCATAATATTTAAGATTACGTTTTAAGATTCAAGAATTTATAGTCACAAAAAGCACAGTTTCACAATTACCATATCATAGTAAATATTCGTTCACGAAAAAAGAATAAAAAATAATTATGTAAAATCAAGTGTGGTCAGTCGAATACGCAGGTGTCGTCAAATCGTTATGCAACAAATAATTAACCAAATTTCGAATGAAAGTTTCGACGCTGGGAGCCTTGACATGAGTTTCGGGGAGGGCATTCCGAAGGTAACAGACACGGATAGAATATAAAAAAATCGGCGACAGCTGATACGGGAGAGGGGAATTTGTATTATCGTTGATTGGCTGCTTGTATGCTATGACTCACGGAATTCGAATAAATGTCTTAAAGGATTATGTGGGGTATTTTATATTTTATATGCTGGCATCACATCACTCCGAAGGCTTCTTTGAAGGGGAGTAGGGAGTCTCAGTTTTTGCAAACGTTCCTCGTACGCTAGATTCCGGAAACCACTTACGAGTTTGGTTGTACGATGGTAAATTTTATCAATGCATGCTCCATGTTTGAAATTAAGTAGGCTTTCATGATAGTAGGCAACGTTTCAGACGAGAAGGTTATAAAAATCCGTCGCAGTATACCTAGAAGCTTGGAAGCACGCTTGTAGATGAACTCACAATGCAGACTGTTCTTTAGGCTGCCGCATAGCCAAACTCCAAGATCGATTTCCGACTCTGTCCAGCTCAAAATCGTTTTCCCAAAATGATATTGGTACTGGAATGGCTTACCAATTTGCAAGACCTTGTATTTATGGAAATTGAATGATTCAATTTTTTAACATGACCTGTTCTGAGCTGGTACACCGCAGTAAGCATAGTTAGTTGCTCATAGGAATCAATTTGATGAATGGACTGTGGTGTGTGGCATTCTTCTTCTCACTGACTCAAATCTGATCTTACAAAGATAAGATTTTACATATTGAATATGAACCTAATGTTAACGATGGATGATTGAAGTGTACTTTCGACGTCG
>JACCGJ010009206.1:0-47727 GCA_013407085.1 Atriophallophorus winterbourni
AAAATGTAAAATGCCACAGCATGGCAGATCCATGTACTACACTTTAGAGCTCGACGTGAGTGATCTCCTCTGGACCACTACAGAGAAAGAGCGAGGCGTCTGGGTGTCGTGTGAACTTAAGCTAGGTCAGAATTGCCGCATAGTGTATAATAAAGCATGCCATATATTGGGTCTGTTATAAAGCCGCGGCTTGCATATCCTGGAGAATAAACTTATGAGATGAAAACATGAGTGGATTACTTGGGCAACTGACAGAGAAAAGAGCGACGGTCGTCTGGGTGTCGGTAACTTAAGCTAGGTAAGAATTGCAGCAGAGTGGGATAATAAAGCTGCCATATATTGGGTCTGCTTAAATGCCGCGGCTTGGCAAATCCCTGGACTACACTTATGAGATGAACGTGAGTGATCTCCTTTGGGCCACTACAGAGAAAGAGCGAGGCGTCTGGGTGACGTGTAAACTTAAGCTAGGGCAGCATTGCCGCATAGTGTATAATAAAGCATACCATATATTGGGATGCTTAAATGCCGACGGCTTGACAAATCCCGGGACTTACACTTATGGAGATGAAGATGAGTCAGATGTCATGTCAATTTGTAGCAACTACAAGAAAGGAAAAGAGCGAGGTCGTCTAGGCAAGGGGCGGGGGGGTAGACGTGAAGGGAACTTAGCCTAGGGCAGCATTGCCGATAGTGTGTAATAAAGCATGCCGAATATGGGTCTGGGTAAATGCCGCGGCTTGGCAAAATCCCTGGAATACACTTATGAGATGAACTGAGTGATCTCCTTGCGGCAACTACAGAGAAAGAGCGAGGCGTCCTGGGTGTGTCGTGTGGGGAAATTAAGCTAGCGTCAGAATTGCCCCCCCCGGCATGTGTTATTAAT
This sequence comes from Atriophallophorus winterbourni, assembly GCA_013407085.1. Taxonomy (NCBI): domain Eukaryota; kingdom Metazoa; phylum Platyhelminthes; class Trematoda; order Plagiorchiida; family Microphallidae; genus Atriophallophorus; species Atriophallophorus winterbourni. The sequence continues at coordinate 884 of JACCGJ010009206.1, forward strand.
AAAAGCATTGCCATATTATTGGGTCTGCTAAATCCGCGGCTGGGATAGCCCTGGACTACACTTATGAATGAACATGAGTGATCTATTTGGGCAACTACAGAGAAACAGAGAAAGAGGCGAGGCGTCTGTGGTCGTGTGAACTTAAGCTAGGGTCAGAACAGAATTGCCGCATAGTGTATAATAAGAGATGACAAAAATATTGGGGCTGCTTAAGAAATGCCGCGGCTTGGGTACCAAAATCCACTGGGACTACGAATTATGAGCACTGAACGTGAGTGATCCATGAAGGGAAAACTACAGAGAAAGAGCGAGCAGTAGGAGTAGGTGACGTGGTAAAACTTACGCTAGGGCGCAAAGCATTGCAGCATAGTGTGTAATAAAGCATGCCAAAATTATTGGGTCGCTTAAATGCCGCGGCTTGGCAAATCCCTGGACTACACTTATGAGATGAACGTGAGTGATCTCCTTTGGACCACTACCGCGGCTTGGCAAATCCCTGGACTACACTTATGAGATGAACGTGAGTGATCTCCTTTGGACCACTACAGAGAAAGAGCGAGGCGTCTGGGTGACGTGTAAACTTAAGCTAGGGCAGCATTGCCGCATAGTGTATAATAAAGCATACCATATATTAGGTCGGCTAAAAATAATGTTCAGGAAGTCCTTGCCCAAAATATAGTACATATACATACATATATATGAGTCCTGTTATGGAAATTCAAATGCAAGCCTGGGTATAATGCATGGGGGGATATTAAGTTCATTGACAAACATATTCATCGATTTTTCGAGAGCCAATGTCCCAACTACGACTGCATGATCTAGCGCAAAGATCATTCCACATCCTCGTTATTGAGACGAATTTTCGGCAGATTCTCCAATCAGTCGGTGCCCCGTATCATGAACATCTATCTAAGACCAGCGATGGAGTGCGCTGTCGGTTACCCTGGATTCAGAAAGACATCAATCTTCGGCAGAGTATTTACCACCGAACCACAAAGCTTGTACCCGGACTAGCTGCTAAACCATACGAAGAACGTTTGAGGAGTCTCAATCCTTTCGACTTTCGCTGTCGTCGACTAATAGGTGACCTCATACTGATGTACAACATTATGCACGTCCCTAACCATCCCTTGTCCAAACTTTTCACACGCTCGTCACCCCGTGCCAGTCGGAAGCATGAACTTACATTGCTTATTCCAACTTCAAGACTGAACTCTCGAAGACGTTCGTATGTTGTACGTGTAAGTTTCACATGGAACACCCTCCCCTCTACTGTTACACACTCAGCCAACCTGGATATTTTTGAAACTAATTTGGACAAATAGTTTTCAACTCACATTCGCAGGATGGTCTTGTGGTTTGGAATGCATTTAAAGATGATACAATAACAATGAATAAACGGTCACAAAACGATTTCCAGTAGGCTAATGCGGAAATGGACTCACTTTTCCTGACTTGAATCAAATCGGGCCGCATTCCAACGGCGAAGCACTTCTTCAAGCGGCATGCCGGACACTCCCGTCTGGTAGCCGGCGTGATCTCATGTTCCCCCGACTTGGAACTACACGACAACTCCTGTGGAGGATAACGGGAATGGTGATGTGGGCGAACATGGAGAGAGTGAGAGAGAGTACACCAACAGAAATCGATAATTTTTTGACAAAGATTTCCCACTGCTTACCTGAGACATTTTGGTTGTGAGGCTGCTTAAAGTTAGTGGACAACGAATGTGATCCCATCTCATTTTGTTTTAGTATAAAAGTCCGGTGAAATCATAGAGCACCAGGTGGGGACTTTGGATGATTAGTGTGCAAGTGTTGAGACGCAAAATGAGTGGGCGTACACTACTTCCTCACCCATGAAACGTGACAACAAAGTGTGTAGTTCACATATAGGATGGCTAACGGTAGAATGCTTCGTGGTCAAGTCTCACTGAACCTGATCTTACTGTCTCCACATGATGACGGCAAACAGCCAGAAACCGGAAGTGGTGTGTAAGTGTGGGGGATGTGAGCAACACATTACTTTCGTGGTCATGTTACATAAATGATCACGGAGGGCGATACTCTCGGCGCTTGGTTCAAAGACCACAAATCGGTAAATGTGATAAGTCACCCACTAGAAATGAAGTAAGTTTGTTGCAGTCAGTTCTCCCAGAACCTAATGGGATTAGTGGTAAGAACACTTTTCTGCAATTGGGTTTCCATCTCCTGGTTAAAAGGCGTACATCTTTACTGATTTTGTTTAACTAACTCAAAGTATCATACCAGAAACCAAAACGATTAGTGATCATTAATTAGAGATCCAAGAACGAATGGTAAATATCAGTATGGGGGGTAATAATGGGAACAGACGTCTTTAATTAGTTGATAACCGATGACATCGCTGCATTTTGGGGGTTAGCTGTTACGGTTGTATACGCAACGATGCTTGCTGAAATAAGCTCTTTAGTAGCAGATCAATCTGTACAGACAACGCTGGTCAGGTCACGTTTTACGGAACGAAACAAATACTCTTTGCGACGCCCCATTCCGAGTGGAGTAAACCTCACAGTGGTCAAACTGTCACATGACATAAGCAGCTAAAAACCCTTACTGGTAACCTTTCCAAGGTTGGTGCAGCACGTCTTTCGGGCTGGGATCCCGCGATCTGATGTCGCAGTTTATTGTTCGGGGGCGGTCTAGCACTAAGCATCTTCATACAGTGTTTGCTTAACCTGGTATATTGTCAAGTAAAGTGACGAGAAAAGCTTGCTAGGATGCATGACAGTGAAATCCGCAAGAAAGCTGTCGTGCTGATGTCGCTTTACTCACTCACGAAACATGATTGAATGCTTGTTCCATCCGACGTGTGGACATCTCATTCCAGTTTATTTGTGCTTACTTTTCTTTATAATCGGTAGTAATGTATATCCGTTTAGGATTTTACTTTTTCGTGGTTGTATGGCAGCTAGGCATCCTGCACATGCTACCGGTGTAATGCTGTCTCTGATGATAATGATAAAACTAAATCCAGCCCAGTTTTTTTATATGGGAGAAAATTAAGCTTATTAACATCATGGAAACACGTGACTTGATTCGCAAATCTCCCGACGATCATTTTCTATTCAGAGTCACTTCCTTCCTTTAGTAATGAGCCCGATGCAAGCAAGCTGCTCACAGCATGGAAATGCTATCGATTTCCTGGGAACTCGGCGTCAGACATCATGACCTCGTACTTCACCGGGCGTGAAAATCAACACCGCGCTGGCCAAGACAGAAGGAACAGTCTGGATGTTGATTTTTCGTATTGATCTACATGATTTCCCCGTGATCATGTTGAGTTTGTGAAATCTGTCAATTTTTGTGGATTACTAGAATGATATTCGTTCAAACAACCTGACCAACTTTTAGTTTTTAACGTGGATTCGCTGTTTGATTGGAGGCATAGGATGTAGGGATTCATCAACATACAAGAAAGTAGAAGCTATGGAAAAATCGTTTAGAATCTGAACGAATTTATTAAACAGGAAGTTTCATAAAATGCATCTAAGGAGACGGTGTCACGTCACGTTGATCGAAGACGCCCCACATTACATTAACCACACGTATCTAGAACGTACTGTCATGCAATGTCGACGGAATCATATTGAGAAAGAAAAGACACTCTAGGGGGGAACTTGACAAGTTTAACATGTGTGCAAGGATAGAACACTTTCTTACTGAGCAGAGGTGACTCTGATACATGCAATAAGCAATTAATTCGTGGGAATCAGTAGACAGCTTTCGTGGGAGTGTATTCATCAGCAAAAAGATTATGACAGAAAGACTCCGAAAGAACACGACCTTGAGATACATCCTCAAGTGTACTCGGACATCGTGGTATCAGAACGGTGAATAGTTGGAAAACCACCTTTAGAGCGTTGGCTATACTTTACACCGTACAGGAAGACGCTGAGAGAATTCTGATAATTCTGATTCTACGAGTGACAACAAAGTTGTGGGGATGCCAAGCCGCTATCTGGTAACCTGCAATCAAATCCTCCATCCTCCCTTGTTCGTTATCAAGCCACTGAGAAGCACGGAGTCGGTACTCATCTGCAGTTCATTCAGCAAAGGTGTGGAGTGCATGACGGAAGGAAGCTGAATCAGAACTATTTCCCAGAGCTGAGAAGTGTCCGTGCCACACTTTGTGAAAAGGCCAAACATAGAACGAAGTTGTAGGAGGAAACCTGAGAGGTTCACAATGGCAGCGGTGGTGCGATCAATACCAGCTACACCACTTCGCTGATTCACCTCTCGAAGGAGAGCAGGGAGGAAAAGAACGCAATTGCAGAAGAAAAAGCAACTGATAGTGTCTCGACCGCTTCAATTAGACCTCGACAGCCAAGTAGGTATTTACAATTTACGTACAAGCGGAAAAGTTTCACGAAATGCAAACGCTGTCTAGGACATAGATGACGACATATGAATATAAGTTCAGCATGATAATTTTCATGTCTTCTCTACCGTGCTAGGTTCACGTGCACAAAACGGAATGTTGAATTCAGGGATTCAACACCTTTTGTCTAATCGTACTTGAGGTACAAATACCGCTATAAAAGAGATATGAAAGCTCCGTTTTGGGGTGCTGTGTATGGTTTACGGATGGCACACGTGGGACCGGACCTGGCTTAGAATCTGCGCGGATCTCACTTCTGACCGCCGAGCGAGGGTGGCTGCAATCCGTGACATCAACGGAGCCTACTCATCCTCCAGGAGGAGATAGTCGCACAAAAGTAAAGAAAGTAAGTACGGTGTCATCTGGGTAAGAGCAGATACTTCTCTCAACCGCTGAACGTAGATCACACCGACAGCGTGCAAATGAAACCGAGTACTCCTTATCGCGTGAACAAGTGCAGGGGAATAGTTCTTTCCGGTTTCGCCTTATGGAACGCATTGCGAGATGCATCCATGATCGGCATCAAACGAAGAAGCTCAACAACAATGTAATGGGAAAGAGAGGAGGATGTCACTTATGCTCTGGGCTTTTCATCTCATTCCGAATTCAAAGCGCACTATCAGTTTTCCTTATACGGAAGCTACCACGATTTCACACTCAAATGTGACATGACTTTTCCTGGGAAAAAGACAGTCTTTTCAACAATCCCGAGGGTGACAGGATAACCACATCGCTTTGTCCAACAGTTTGAACTTGAAACGATGCTGAATCCGCCGTTGTGGTGAGGAAATAAGCAACTGTATTCTACTAATCGATCAGGAAAACGCGCTGGGCGGAACAAAATTGTATTCAGCCTTGTTGCAGTGTGAAACATTAATGGTTCACACACACACACGGAACAATTACAGGTGTCAGTCATGTTTCTCCAAGTGATCCATCAACCTGGGACGGAGAATCATGTATGGGAAAGGAAAATGATATTTTCAAAGTTTAACTTGAACACAGCTGTTGAGATGGGACGGGATTGTAGAACATCACTTTTCCCTTGGGATCTTGGTGGCTTATTTGAAAGCAAAATACGAATTGAGTAGTCGTGAATATTGCCTAGCTTAGCTGTGGTGCGGATTACTAACACATCCGGAAGATGATAAGTAGAAGAAGAAGAAACTGGTTTTATTCGTTTAAACTTTGTGCGATCGGATTAAATAAACTATTAACGGAGAGATGCAAAGTTGTACTTGAATACCCCTGTTGAATAACGTTCGTAAGACGAATTATGATAATCAAATAAAGAATCACAGTGATTCCTTGTCAAACGCTCTCCATGTTCAAATGTGTTGTGGTGCTCTAATCCTCTCAGTTTCGTCAGTTTGCGTCATCGGGTGGAGACAATAAAGTTAATTTCCGTGTATTACTTTGTTTACCACTTATTAACTGCTTCAAGGCTCATTGAACCTAATCTTACTGTCGCCACCTGATGACGGCAAACAGCCAGAAACCGGTAGTGGTGTATAAGGGATGGGGAAGTGAGCAACAAATTACTTTGATTATCCATGAGCGCCTTGAGTGCTTGACCACGAATCACTATGTGATTCTGTTCTTCGTTGTACGTACCCTATCTGACAGTGGCATTCAAGTATAACCTTGTTTACCTTTAATCCACTGTTTCAAGGCTCAATGAACCTAATCTTACAGTCTCCACCTGATGACGGTATACAGCCAGAAACCAGTTGTCAAGTTTAAGTACTGGGGATGTGAGCACTGTAATATACTTGACGTAAACATTTCGTGGAAAATAAAAAAGAAAATCGGGTCGTTAAACCGAAAACAATCTTTGATTGGTCAACTAGATACTAGATAAGGTAAGGTATCAACGAGTTTCCGAAACGAAGAGCTATTGAATAGTTGTCAAGATATAGACCTTATAAAGTGTGCTTTCAGTATTGACCCAAATGACTCTGGTAGATTATATATTTAAGTCATGAGAGACCTGACTCAGTCTATTCTGTGGAGAGTTTAAAGCAGCAGTTTGATATTTGGATAGAAAACAACTTCACAAAAACGTTTGTATACAGCTCTGACAGCTTCGAACATTGTCACTACGAGGTGGAAAGATTCTGATATTTAGCGCTAAGTTTGAAGGTGTAGATTGAAGCGGCATCTTCAAGCTATGGATGAGGGGCTGTTTGGGGCTAATGACGAGAGATCACCCAAGCACCATGCAAACGGCACTGATCAACCGGCCATGAACGTTTTGAAAAATTTTTTGAGTCCCCAACTATTAGCATGAGAGACCCAGACACGATGTTGGTTGAGGTTCCGAAACTTGCTTCCTTGCTCTCTCCATGTGAAGTGGTGTTTAAACCGAGGATTAGGGTTCATGTAAAGCTTTACTCGGATGGGGTCGTATTCTTGTCCTTCTTCTACTAAATATTTCATCAATTTCACCGTGCATAAACCGCCTTTTGAAAATGTGTTGCTCTGGTAGACACACCACCTTTCTGGAAACTCCCTGCTGCCTTGCAGGTCTTACTTGGTTGTGCAAAGGCTGAAGAAGGTGATTTGAACAAACGCCAAGTGGTGCTGGGGACGCCGCTTTGTACCGATATTCCCAAGAATCTTCATTGAAGCCGACTCATCCTCCAGGAGGAGATAGTCGCACAACCCCCCCATGTGGTTCAATGTGTCAGGCCAAATCCCCAAGGGCACAAGATGCACATTTTTGACCGTTGATGCAGTAGAATCATTTTAAGAATAACATAAAGTGGTCTAAAGCTAGTGCTTCCGAAAGGAGAGAGCGTAGATGCAAGAAGACCTACAAACAATTCGACTGGGTACCAGTCTATTTCGGGTATTTCTCATATTTTATCACTAAAGATTTTGAAACTGGGCATGAAGATTCCCCTCATTGTTATACCTCGGCCGAACATTATATCAGAAACATCAGATCTGATACGGTCCCTAAACTTAAGGCAGGTTAACCGAAAGTCACCGGTTCGAGACTCAACTCTCCACAACGTAACATCGAATCATTTAATAGTAGATGTTATCAAATCACCGGATTACTATCACAGTGACCAGAAAAACAAAATCTCGACGCTTCGCCCCATGTGTTAAAATCAGGAAACACCACGATCAATGATCCCACTCCAGTAGTGATCCAACTAAAACAAACGCATCACGACCAACGAACAATGATTTGACGAAGAATTGCGTGAATGTCAAACGAACGCCGCGCCGCCATTTGCGACAATTAGAAAAGAAAACAGACAACGTAGCGATTGGCGCACAAACCCAGACTGTTTACATGACGCGTAGTTGTAGCAAGCGGACCAAGAAGCAGTGTGGGGGCATGATAAGTTGACCGGTCTCGATCGATGACATCGATGTCCGATCTGGGGAATGTGTGTTTTGATCGGAATGGGAGGAAAGGAGGCGAGTGGCACTCGAGAGCTGTCCGAGAAGTCTTGTGAAGCAAATCGAACCAACTACTAGAGAACGCCGGATGGGCGCTTGACCCAGGAATCCCAGGTAGGAGAATGTGTCTACATGACCATGATGAACATGATTGCATGTTAGACGTGTCTAGGGAAAACTGTCCTTGACATGCCAAGGCTTTTCCGATGCCCACTAGAGAGAGGCCTCACGTTTGAATGTAGACATAATTGAGTTCTGATCATACTACCTTTAAAAATCTATTTTTTGGTAATTTGATTCCAATAAGGCTCGGGTTTTGTGACAATATGGTCTATCACAAAACAAACAAACACTAGGCTTGGTTCGAGTTAGATCATGACTGTTCCAAGTGGCGAGCACTTGCATGGATACACGCAAAAAAGGATGTCGTTGTGTCGAAACTTGGAGACTGTTAGCTGGACGGGAAGGAAATGATGCCCACCATCGTTAAACCCATATTGGTATCTTATATATATTGAAAACCTTCGTGTTAGTCCCCCGTCTATTCAATTTCTGTCGGCGTGTACAACAATTACAGAGACAGTTACGCTCGACATCATAAATGAGAGAGGGGATTTTGGCTTCCTTGCAAGATTGCCTTCCTTAACCATACATCAAAACAGCAACTTAGTGACCAGTTAATGATGTTACGGCTTCACACACTGAACAGGGTTCTAGGCTTTTGAAGTTATTTCTACGACTATTATTAGTAAACAGCACGGCAGGGCAGCGCCTCTCAGGAGACGCACGCGTGGAATAACGAACCAAGATGCCGAAAAAGGTAGACCGCTGATCGTAACACACAAAATCAGCTTACCACGACGCCTAAATTTAGTTTTTTGTGTAAATATGTTTGGTTTAGAAAATATTTCCACCAATGTGGCATCTACCAACAGTGAACACGAATGCTCCATCGATAATTTTAGAGCGGAATTTAATTGAAGACACGATTGATTTTTAGCGTACATTGAAATCTCTAGACGGTCGAGCAAATGCTTTCGGTCACATATTCCTTAAAGAAACGGCGTTAAAAATCATTCATTTGGCTTTCATGTGACTCGCATAATCACTACACAATGACAAGCGTTCGAAGCAGAAGCTAGTTAACAAGCGAGTTAAGAATTTAGTCGTACTGTGCTTTTTTTCCCAGGCCACTTGTAGTACAAGAACACTCGCGCCTGAAGCAACATCCCCCAAAAACATGGCATTCTCGTCAGCAGCATGTTCACCTCCTTGGCTAGTTCTACGATACCGTGGTGTCTTGGATCAATCGCTGGCTGTGGGAAGTCATACAACTGGAAGTAGACGGTCATCTACATTCCATCTGGGAATTTGCAGCAAACCACCTCCCGTAAAATTCCGTATAACGAGAGTCTGGATCAGATCGTTTTAGTATTTGAATTGATGAACCTGGCGGAGACTTGGAGCCCTTTTCCAACGTAGCCACAACATTCAGGATAACCCAGCGTTGTCATACCGGATCTCACAACTTTACTTGCGAATGAAATTTCAGGGGTATACTAACGTCTGATGCATTGCACTACCGTTCAAGACAGGAGAGCTTAATTTCAAATCAAGGGAAAGTTTCCTTACTAATCTCTTGACTTCGGATACTGATTGCACACGTGCGCCCTGCGATGAAAACTTAATTCCAAGCTTGGGCACTATGACTGCGGAAGGATATTGAACTGCTTGACGAGATTTATCGTCGTGTAGCGAATTCGGTTTCGTCTAACAAGAATTCATCTTTACAAGAGCTACGTTGGAAGTGAAGCAGTCAGATCTTACGCCCTTATGCGGGCATGTAATACTATTTAAACCGAAAAGTGACTTTTCAAACATTTTTGAATCCCGAGGATTTTACTGGAAGATGCAAAACATTCAAAGGGGCTTTGGAGGTCTCACATTCGCGATTGGACGCTCGAGGTAGTTTTTGTTTCACGTGAAACACCTTGCCGAAATCAGCTGAGGGTTTCACACCGGAGCTCGAAGAATACGTGATAAGCGATGCCATTATGATTGTTCACATTAACTCTCGGAAGGCTATACGTTTTTACTCCATATATCTCGTCATCCTGTGTGTTTTGTCAAGCATATTACTTTTTCCACTAGGAAAAGAGATGCGTTCTGAGTTCTTATTAATCGAGATTAAAGATTTCATCACAGATTACCTCTAGCAGATGTACCGAGGTTGAGTTTTTCAATATTGAAGTATCATACACAGAGTTTCATAGATTCATTTAGGCCGAAAAAATGGGCAAAGTATGGTTAAACCGAATATTTTTCTCCCAAAACACCCATTTCGTTGATGATTCAGTGAGAAGCGCCGGCAAGTCAGTCTGAACAGAAGTGGCCACGAGTAGCATGTGTGTGTGCGTGTGTGTTTGAACGCACGAAAGATGTCTGTGCGACCTGTCAAGACATCATGCATGAGAACGTTTCCTGTGATGGCTACACATAAACGGATCAAGATGATGATGGTGTTGCCTCCACCCAACAGTTGCGCCAAGACGTCTAGTCCGAAAACAGATTCATTTGTTTTAAAAGCACAAGTCTATTAATACTCCGTCCGAGTCGCGTGACTCATTAAAGAAGGACTGAATCACCTGACCGGAGTGGTGTGAAAGCGAGTGCCATTTATTATACGAATTGGTGGCTTGCATGATGGTGATGATTGGATTTGTTTGGGGGGATTCGGTGAGATGACGTTCTGAGGATATGTGTGTGTGTTTGTGTAGACAGACCGCGGCCAGGGTGTGGTGCTAAGAGGTGGGCACATGAAAGTGGTGCTACTGACGCATCAAGGGGAATATCGATCAGGTTCATCAGGAACCAATAAGCTTTTGTCCTGGAGAACCACTGTAGCTTTCTAGTAGGACAACACCTGACAAGAGTCTTCCGATGAAAGTCCCGACAAGGACCGACTCCTTTAACACTCACACTGGGAACGGACCGATTTTTGAAACAAGATATAGCGTATCTTTTCATAGAAACGGATCATTATGACGAGCGATCGTTTGCGATGTACGTCCACTGTCTCCAACGTGAGCGGTCAAAAGCAATTCCTCTTCTAGGGTCAATGTTTCGCACAGGTCTTTGTAATGCGCGCTTGGTTTAATACAAAAAACCGAATATTCACACAACGTATGTGATCGAATCATTTGCTGTGCAATTGTGGTTAGGTAATCTACGAAGAAAAAGATTACAGCGACAGTACCTGGTTTTGTCAAAAGGCAAATATCCACATATTCCAAATGGTCCTATGGAAAGCTGTCGAACGGATGCTGCGTCTGGGCTTGTTAAAACCTCGAACACTTTGAAGCGGTCATTCCGTTTGCTATTCACCCTGAGGGTTTGTGATTCCGCTGTAGTTGCGTATTCGGGAGAAAAGTTTCTCAGCCCCGATTTTTCACGAAGGGAATTAATTGCGACACAATTCAGTGCCCTCTTCTGTGTGTTTATTATCAGCTCTACCACTTTACGGCAGTGAAACGAACGGAAGCTGAATGCTTTTCATCTACGAAGCATCCGTCGTATCTTGAACATATCGTGGATGGACAGAGTGACTAATGCTGAAGTGCTTCCAAAAGCTGGTCTACAGAGCGCCGCCTGCGGTGGCTTGGTCATGTCTACAGAATGGAAAATGGTCGTATTCCGAAAGATCTACTCTATTGTGAGTTGAAATCAGGAACTGGGCCATTGGGTAGACCGCACTTCCGGTACAAAGACGTTTGGAAAAGAGATATGAAGGCTCTTGGCATTGATCCAATGAGTTTGAAAGAACTTGCTATTGATCGCTCACATTGGAGGCATCGTGTAAAGCGTCTTCTGCAATCTGGGGAGGAGCAGATACAGCTTCTGGCTGCTGAACGCAGATCACGCCGCCGGCATGTAACTGACGCCCCACAACAGAGTTCTGACTATCGTTGCCAGCACTGTGGGAGAGATTGTTCTTCCCGAATAGCACTGTTCAGTCATTCGAAAAGCTGCAGAACATGAACATTCATGCGATTGTGATGTACATCCATGGTCGACATCGACCGAAGGAGGCCAACAACAACAACAACAACAACCACTTCATGCTTATGGAATCAGAGATAAACCTCCAGTCCTATGAGGCTTGGTGGCGAGACAAGCATTCGTAACAATATCATTGATAAAATCGGGTTGATGTTAAGCCTGCCGGAGTTGTTGTAGCCATCGACGACTACTCTGCCTGCCTGAGGTAGTATACGCAGTCTAGCTCAATTTCTAATCGAGGTTGAACGTAGATTGATTAATGAGACGATAAACCGATCAAAGTTGACGACTACAACTCTAACAAGGTGAGCCAATATGAGATGATCAATGCACAGCCGGATCGGCAAATCCGATATGGCGATCAAAGCAATAATCCACGTTGTTGAAACCACCGTCTCACACAATTACTGCACAATTAACGAAATAAAAAAACGAGCTAACTATCCACCGACAAAAAGGGCAGGACAAAATTTAGACAAACAGATTGAGCTGCAAAGGAACGTCAACACCCGAGGAAAACAAAAAACCGCACACTGTCATCACCAAAACACGGAGACACCTGCAACAAAAAACACACGTAGCACCTTTGGGAATCAAACCTGGACACCGTTCAAGTGTCACACTTACTGGGAAACATTTTGCTCGTGTCGGAGAGTCTAGCAACGTTGGGTCGCCAAACAACTCGTACATCGAACCTGCTAGGCGAGGCAGCAGCTTCGAAACAGAAACAAATATGGCGGATAAAGCACGCAGAAGGGAGAAAGGGGGTCGGAATATGGTGAATGATTTTTCATGGAGTAAAACCTACGTCGGAAATGAGGGTATCAGATGTATCAGAAGGATGACATTGCAAGCTGCGGGAATCGATCAAAAGGTTACGGTAGACATGATGACGCTGATCAAAGATTGTGAGAAAGAAAAAAAACTAAAGAGCATTGAACACACGTGACGCCTAAAGTCTAAATAATGAGGAGTGGTTAAAATAAGGAACGTACGCTTCATGATAACAAGTAAACCTGCGCATGATTCAGAGAAAAATCTAGCGTAAATCTGTTTGCACACTAAAAATGATAGCGGTTTACAAATAATCTAGAGACAGATGACTAAACATCGGGATCAATGCTGTTGATGTCTCCAGTATATGGACGGAACAACAAACTCAACACGTCTGATGGACGATATTCAACCGATGCAGACAAGAAAGTTCACGAAGAATGCATAAGCAGCCATACACATGCAAAACGGATAACCCAATAATGGGAAATCCCCAATCAATGTGATCGTTCCCGAGAGTAAAACCGTCAATACCATCATCATTATCATCAACACCAACCACAACAGCACCAGCATACACCATACCAGCATCCAACATCGAACTGCAATCTGGAATCCCTTTGAATCAGCATTATCAAGTGAACTCATTGAACAGCCTTGGTTGATGTGAACAATGAGATACGTAGTAAGCGCCCCTCGTGTGACGATATATAGCGATTCCTACAATGCTTGCAACGACACACAATGCTTCGGGGTTTGCAAAATGGCAGCGGGATTATAGCTCACAGCAGAACCTGCTCTAGATTTAACCAACCCCATCCAACTGACCTACCCAAATCACGTGGCACTCATGACATTTCGAGCTGTTTTTCCCGCCCGAATCAAACGTGTTCCCAATAACTAACTAACCACGAGTCGTAACAAGTTCGAACGAAAACGGGCTGGCTTATCGGCAGGGAAATCTAAATATGTCGGCGGTAACGTCAACCAAAATCTCAGTGGTTGTCGAGATTTAAACTTGGCCGCTAATGAGGAGGAAGCTGCGCAACGATGACAGATGGGTTAATGGCGTCGGGGAAATCAAACAAGCAGCCGACTGAATTGCATGTTTTCTAGGCTGCTCCACCATGATTTTATCTGGAACAGCGTTGATAAGATATGAGGCACCGAGGAGGAAAACTACTGATAAAATAATGAACGTATTCACAATACAATACAACCGAGTTCGTTGCCAGCGGTGCGGGAGAGATTGTTCCTCCCGAATCGGACTGCTCAGTCATTCAAAAAGCTGTAGAACATGGAGGTTCATGCGATTGTGATGTACATCCATGGTCGACATCGACCGAAGGAGGCCAACAACAACATTCACAACGACGGTTATCAGTTAGTTTGGGATAATTCTACGAGAAACATGTTCACCGCGTACAGCTTCGGCGGCGCGAAAGATATGGCATTGAACACACAGAGAAGCTCTAATTTGGTACGAATGTTCTTCGAAAATATCGACTAGGAACTAAAAGATTTGCACGATTCGCTGTGGAAAAGGACTATGGGTTATGGTCTTAGTGGAAATTTGAAGGGCAAAGTACACCTCAAGAATGTGTATCGACAGGCCAGGTATCTTTCTTAGAATATTTGGAAGATTCTCGTTGGTAATGTTATCAAGAATAATCAACGTCTACCTTCGTCCTACGATGACGTGTGCGTTAGAAATCTGAGCTACTTGGATGTGAGAAGATATTGCCCTCTTCGACGAAAGTTTTCATACAGCGACAAAGTTAACGTTGGTTATTCGCAATGTTCCATACACCGAAATATTACGACCTCCAAGTCTATGTGAATTTATTCAAATGGGGATACGGCGTGATATTATTCTCATCAATAGAATGCGATTACAGAAGGACTGTGGTAAAACCTTGACACGCGAACATACTGGGAAGAGAATGGGTAGAGTAGCCTAAACACAAACGGTTACCAGTGCCCCTCTCAAGTTACTTGAAAGGCAAAGAAGATTACAAAAGGGTGGTAGGTTTCTACAACACGAAACTAACGATCGCTCAACGGTCACTAACAACTGTGTTATAGCTGAGAAAGAATCCATACGTGAAAAACGACTTTAGCAAGACTATCATTTTATCTTAAATTTCTGTGAAACAAGTTTATTCGACATGTCGATGGTTGGGGGTTCAAGCTGATGAATGTTGAACAATTTTCCCGGTTTTGGTTTAGACGGATCTATACAACTGGAAAAACAAATCCCCAATTCGTCTACTAGGCACTCATATCGGAACCCCATCCATTTGTCGAAATAAACCCAACCCAACCCGAACCCGCACAACTTGGAATTAAAATCAACCTGTCTCACTTTTCAATAGATGGACAGTTGATAGTGTTGAACAGTGTTTGAATGAAGAATCTAAAAAAACCAACCCGATCCCTATGGATCTAAGAAATGTGACGATTTGCTAAAGATAAACATTGGGCAGCTGATTGCGAAATAAAAAAAGCGAGCGAGCGAGCAAACAAACAAACCAAACGCATGCACGATCACTCGGTGAAATTCCAAACGCCAGATGTAGACCACCACTTCGCTTGGAATAAGAGGAGAAGGACGCGGGCGCGGGCGAGATAGCGTGTGCGTGCACACCGTCGTGGTCACAACTTATCGTACTGTCCATCAGATGTCAGTTTATTGTGATTGCGTGCGCCCGCACCCGTGGTCGTAAATTCAAGTGTCATGATCGGGTGTGCGCAAACATGCGCATGCTGGACAAAATCCTCAACTTGTGGAAAAGTTTGTCCTGATCTGGGTGCGATTTTTTGGGTGTGTTCACGGCACATTGTAGTAGTGAGTTGCGAGCGTAAGATTTAGATTGCGGGGTGTGGGTGACAAGTACATCGGGACAGAAGCACTTGTTACAACGACGAGCAAGTTTAATTGTCTCCCGGGGATTGCAGACAATGTGATGATGTACGTGATGTCCGATTGCGATAAGGAGTTACCTCATAAAATGGCAAGATCTGGCTGTAAACAGCACACTGGGAGTCTCACTAGAGTATTTGACAAACGATGCCTCCGCGGCTGTTTGGGAGTTAGCTTTTATATTCGCATTCGCAATAATGCTCTTCCGCGAAAAGGCTGATATAGAGAAGCGGATCAAAGTAACGTTTTACGGATACAGGACCGCCGACTTCTAAAAGGATTCTTCTTGTGACGCCGCATCCAGGTTGACGTAAATTTCCTGGTGGCCAAACCGTCATGTGGCATAGTCAGCAGAAACAACCATTCACTAGTAGCCTTACCAAAGTCGGCGCAGCGCATCTTCCATGCTCTGGTCCCCGCGATCAGATATCGCAATGATTAATTACGCTGCAGGATATATCCCGAAACCGTATTTAACGGCGGTCTTGTCTTAAACATCGTCTTGGAGTGTTTGCTTAACCTGGTATATTGTCAACAGGACGGACAAGGAAAGCTTATGATGATGCATGACACTGAAAGCCACAAGGATGCTGCCATGCTGATGTCGCTCTACTCGTTCACGAAAACGGATTGAATGCTTGTTCCATTCCAGGTTTAGGCACCTCATCCCAGTTTATTTGTGCTTAATCTTCAATAGAATCAGTAGTTGTTGAAGACCCACCCTTCCTAATCTGTTAGGAGTTTTTTCATGGTTGTACGGCTGTTAAGCATTCGGTATATGCTATCAGAGTAATGAAGTCTCTGATGATGATGATTATGAAGATTGTGATGAAGATCTGGTCGGGGCATTGATCTACATCTAGCGAAAAGGTCCACTCACGAACACAATGCAAATAGCCCAAGAGGCTGCACACCATTTGAGCTCGTTGTGATTGCATAAAGTGTACTGAGATCAATTATGAAGTGTAACTGCTGTTGACTTCGTGTGTGAGTGTGTGTATTGCGCTTGCTTTGCCTACCTTTACGAGTACAGCCTGTTTTTTGCAGGGCTCAAAATTAAAGTGGAACAGGCATCTTGTACAGACCTTCTACCCCCCATTTCAAAAGTTCTTTTTCGTTCAAAGATGAATAACAATATCCGAGGCCGAGTGTGTGGATCAAATGTATTCCCAGTGGACTTAGAAGTAATTTGGATATATACGCTGATCACTAATGTGAACGCCTACGATACCGTTGCTAATCAGTAACGCTCTTATCCGAGGCGGAAAACGTAAGCAGATAAAACGAAATAAGCCGTTGGAGTATATAAAACAGGTGATAGAATATTTCGTGTTTGATGGTGGTCTGGAATTCCAGATTACAGATTAACTCCACAGTCAGCTCAACTCAGCAAGCAGATGAGTGTTGGACCGATTGAAGTTAGAAGTAGGAAAATGTATTGCGATGGTTCAAAGAGGGTCAAGTCTGGAGCAAGACAGCGATTTCCAACAACAAGATACCCACAAATGAAAGGAGTCAAATCGAGGGTCAACCTTGATTCAACAAGCTGTCAATCGAAACCTATATATCGTTCCCCGATGATAATAGGAACCAGGATCACTTCCTGTACAGAGACTTATCTTCAGCAAGTTGTTCGCCGTTGTAAGCGTTGCTACCGTTTGATTTAGTCCCGCGCGTTAGGTCTACCTCATCACAATCACTAGCCGTGACATGCTCAAAATCGTCGTGGTCAATAACATTATTAAAACCATCAAAATCCGCAACGTTGACATTATCATCTCAATTACGATCGTCTATCTTAATCAAGCTCATACGAGTAAAACGTTTAAGTGGCGAACCAACTATTCGATCTTTGTTGTACAAACCATGTCAAATGGTGTCCAGCACATGGAATAACGATAGGAAATGCCCAGAGATGGAGCACAGTGAAGAGATCCGTTGCAGTGCAGCGGGCATCGAAAACGCGTCAACGAAGACCTCTCGGTCTTGTTGCCGGCCCAACTGCAATGCGTGACTTTACTTACGATTTGAGAGTACCGATTGTTCACGCGACGCTGACAGCAATAGACACTACTTTGTCGGCAGGATGTAGGTATGGTAATCTGATAGAGCAACTTTTGTTTCCCCAGTGTAACATTGCATTAGCCCTAGTGCTTCCAAATGAGTAAGCTACTCCCAACTTGTGGGCCTTCATATCCAATTCGTAATAGTTTTGTGGCCACAAAGTCTGGCTTTCCAATTTTCAAATCCCTATAGCGCATGTGCTTTTGAATACGAACCGGTTTTCACTCTGTAAATAATACCCCAGCTAGGGTTGGTGGCGCTGTCGTCCGTAGGGTGACATGGCTTTGTTGACCAGTGGAGATGCAATTGAGATCCATCCATGAGATGCTCCAACTACGAAAGATGCTATTAGATCACCCTTAGTTGGCCTTGCAGGGAAGATCCAGAATTCACCAGAAATTCACCCAACTTTTGCGTTACAGTTTTGAACATCACTACAGTCCAAGCATACACACACACACCTGCAGAAATAATCACCACATCGATACAACACCTCGCTCAATGCACACACACGTAACCACCGATGACCTGAGCCGTGGACCGGAGTGTAAGCAGCCGTGTTTTATCAAAACAACCTCGTTGTTATGTTCACCGTACCGCGCCGTTGAAGATGATCGGGGGTCATCCGCGAAGGCGGTTGAGCAACATGTGCGCACACACGCTTTCTGGTGCGCTCTCTGGGTCAAATGGTCACCCAGAAAAGACGCGGATATTTTTTTTATTGATGATACTGTTTTTCTTGAGTGAAATAACGATCACACACACACACGGCCAGAAAAGATAAACTCTGTGTGTTGTTCACAGTGAAAATAATAGAAATATGATACGATATTGCACACATAAAACGGTGAATAAGGTGTGAGAAAAACCAAAACAATAAGTTTTGTCATTGAGGTCACGGCTCAAGTTACAGGTGAATTGTAGTTGATAACAGTTGGTGATAACAGCGTAACAATGAATGTGAATGGTGTGACTTTTTCACTGAATGCGTGCGGTTCGATATGATGCAGCGTTACCGATCAGAAAAGACAGTCATTAATTCTTAATACGACGAGGCTAAGAATGGTGTTGCTGTATGAAGCATAGTTGACTTATCCGAGAGCATACGACAACTGCCGCCCTTGTAGTATAATGGCACGGAGATCTATTCGGTTGTTGATGGCACCTTCTGGACTGTTCGGGCAAACAAAGCTACTCAAATGTGTGCCAGTCTGGAGAACAGTTCATAAACGCTTAATTGCGATCGGTCAAACGGTGGACGGTAGCCCAGGCCAGGGACTACAATGGTGATTGTCAGGGGTTCGAATCCCACCCCCGAAGCGGAGGATATGCACAGCTGATGAGCTCGGATAAGAGCGAAACTCGAGTCCAGTGCTTCCATTATGGACCGTCGTGATCAACTTGGTGAATAGTTCGATGGGTTTGGCACGGATGAGTAGTCACAAGTATAATGATGGTGTTAGGTGGTACGATGAGATAAGCAACGAAGCAATTTGTAGAACTATCGAAGTGGCAGTCTTGTTGTAGACATTTTCTTGGAGCGTTTGATTGATATTGTACGGTGTCAAGCGGGGGTAGCAAAAAAAGCTTGCTATGAGGTATGCGAGTAAACGTAGCATGAAAGCTGTCATGCTGATGTTGCTCTACGCGTTGCAAGTTCGATTCGAGGTGGAAGCATCTTATCCCTGTGATCTATGACTAATCTTCTATAAGTTTAATTGCTCATTTAAGTCACCTCTTTCCCATTTTTCAGATTTTGACATGGCCAGACTCTGAGTTGGCTCAAGCAGATGAGGTCATTTGACTGTTAAACTAGCTGCAGTTGGGGCGACCCGTTGAAGTCCAAGAGATCCATATACGCAGTGGCTTCTAACCAGTAGCGTTTTGGCTCAGAATCGTGTTCTGTGGCAGTCTTGTTGAAGCTGTCTTCTTGGAGTGTTTGATTAAGCTTGTATGTTGTCAATGGAAGGAAAGCTTGTTAGGACGCGTGAGGAAGCTGTCATGCTGAGGTCGCTCTACTTTGTTCACAACACTTGTTTGAATGCATGTTTGATTCGAGGTGCCGGCACTTTATTCCACTGCGTCTGTGGTTAATCTGCTATAGGTTCAGTAGCGTTTTAGACCTCACTGTTTCCTATGTTTTCAAAATTTTAATGTATTCTAGATAGACACTCGGCACTGGGTGTCTACCATGTTGATGACCATGACAGAAGCGGATCGATAAGGAGTGTTCTGCAAGAACTTTACTAGTGGATCGATATATTGATAAACAAAAACACTGCTAACAATACGGGACAGATGACTACTTAAATAGATGCACTTCCAGCAATGTGATGGAAAACGGTCGTATTCCCCATCAATCGCAAGTTGAACTCGGGAAGTCGACTTTGGAAGGCTGCAGCTGAGATACAAAGAGAGATAGATAGATAGATTCACGACACACTGCACCTCTCCTCCAATCACAGTTTCTCGTAACGAATCTCTCATCTGGCGCATAAAACGGTTTATCACCGAAATTGGAGAAAATTTTAGCGCTTGTTCCGTTGGCCATTAGTCAAGTATACACGGACCAGAGTATAATTGGGGACATTTCGAACGGTTTGCGCTTTGTGGAACAGGAAATTATGTCGCGCAGAAAGCCGATGTTAACGGAGAATTTATTTTAAACCTGATTATCTACCGTTAAATTAGATCGGCGCCATGCTTGGAGATGGACAATAGACAGAGATCCGCGAATATTTGATCGTCATTGAAACAGGATTGGAGTCTTGGGGGTATGGTATTAACTGATCGTGGATGTCAACAGATATCCCGAAAGATTCATCATGGAATATGGTGCTGTTTATATAGGATGAGGACTCCAGCCAAAATGATTTAACCGGCATTGTTGCAAATGAAGAGAGCGTGATGTATCTTCAAGCAGAATAAAAGCCTTGACCAAAGAACACATGAACTACAGGCATAGTGCTGATCACGTTTGTGGTGAATGCTGAACGGAGAATTTATCTCGATATAGACGAGGTTACTTACTATAAGGAGGGAAGTATTAGATGATGGCATCGCAAACAATTGCGCAGCTGGTATCGATGATTTCAGTGATGATGAAGATTTAGATGATGATGATGATGATGATGATGATGATGATGATGATGATGATGATGATGATCATGATGATCATGATGATGATGATGATGATGATGATGATGATGATGATGATGATGATGATGATGATGATGATGATGATGATGATGATGATGATGATGATGATGATGATGATGATGATGATGATGATGATGATGATGATGATGATGATGATGATGATGATGATGATGATGATGATGATGATGATGATGATGATGATGATGATGATGATGATGATGATGATGATGATGATGATGATGATGATGATGATGATGATGATGATGATGATGATGATGATGATAATGATGATGATGATGATAATGATGATGATGATGATGATGATGGTAGAATGTTCATGCTTCAAAAACCAGTTCAATCACCTCACAGAATGATTATATAACTACAGGTAAGGCGTTCATTATCACAGTAATGGCAATTAATTAATGTATGGCTTTATGTGGTTATAGACAACGTGGTGAGACGTAATATTTGTAACTATCATATGATTTCACACGAAAATGAGTTCAGAGATAGTCTATCTCAACGTCCCAGGTCACAATGGCGTAAACAAAATCTGGGTCACTATGAGGTCATCAACGTTGAAGAAGTTTTATTTTATGGTTTTGAAACACAGAACGTTACCAAAGCATTGTGATTAACAAATTGCCACGTCGTTCGTAATAGCAAATGAGCTGAGAATCTGTCAAACATTACCGCGTGAACGAAAGCAATGTAAAACCACGACTTGGGGTTGGATAAGGGCACATACTCCGCTAACCATATGACAACGTCACAACGTCATCTGTTAGATTGACACCCAACAGGTGAAAGCAAAACCCGGGGATGAACCAAAACAGACTGAACAAGATTATTCAAAAGACGAAGCGAATCGGAATGAATTGCATCACCTCCAGTATCTGTGCCCCTCTAGGTAGAGCATGACGCATGACATAGTGCATCAAAACATAAGAGTCAGTGAGCTACTTTTCGATAACTCAAGCGCTTTCGCATTTCTTTGGGAAAACAACTTGGGGGCCTACCAAAAGTCTGACGTCCTGATTGTAACTCCCATAAAAAATAGATAATTCGTAATACGACCACTGTCCTTATTATTATGAAACATCGTTTGATAATGAGGAGGAAGACAGAAAGAGAATGATGCTGTGAAATAATTGCAACGGGAATCGCACGGAATGAATAAGCACTGAGAGAGTGTTTATTCGTTTCAGTGAGCGTGTTGTTGTTGGCCTCCTTCGGTAAATGTCGGCCATGAATGTATATATTAGATGCATTGCGTAAAGCGTCGTCTACAAGATGTGGAGGAGCAGATACAGCTCTTGGCTGCTGAACTCAGATCGCGCCGCCGGCGTGAAACTGACACCCTAAAACCGAGTTCCGACTATCATTGTCAGCGCTGCGGGAGAGATTGTTCCTCCCGAATCGGAATGCTTAATCATTCAAAAGCTGTAGAACATGGAAATTCATGCGATTGTGATGTATATCCACGATCGACACCGACCGAAGGAGGCCAACAACATATCTAAGGTGTACTTCCCTTGTAAACGAGAGGTCCACGTTATTGTCGAAAGTGTTTAACGTCACCTGGTCATGGTTTCATGAAAATCACAAGAGGAAAACGCCCAGGCATTCAATAAAGACCTCTTCATCACAAAGTGAAAACGTGTATAGCATCTAACGAGGCAATCATTGCAACTCACTTTGTGCGCATTCCGCCGGAAAAACGCCTTGCACGATTCACAAGTAAGCTGCCCGAAATTATGGTTCACCGCACGATCTCCGCACACTTTGCACTTCTTGTCCGACTCCGCGTTCAAAGCTTGCTTTGATTTCCCCGTGATTTTTTCCTTCCGGGAGTCCACGGGTTTTCGCTCAGCAGGGGTGCACGGATGGTCCGAATGTGTCATGCTTACATTGATCGATGGATTCGTGTAGAGGCTTGTCAACGTCGACGGGGTCATGGCTACGAGATCTTCCGATTTCGGCGGGATATCGGTGGAATCGTTTCGTTGCGGATAGGGGACTGGATCGTCGAGCCATAACATTGACTGGCAAGAGTCGGTGCCACAGGATTCGTGCATGGCGTGGAACGATGCGTTCGTTGTGGTTGTGGACACCGCGACCTCGGGTTGGGTGGAATAGCCCGCATGCCCGAACGGAACAGGCACATCACAGAACAATCTGATTCCCGGGGGTGATGAAAGACTCGCGTCGAAGGAAAACGTTTCGCGAGGATAGGCAGTTTGTCCGAATTCGGTGTTGGAATCAAAGTACTAGCGTGAAAGAATGAAGTGTTCAATATTAGGGTTTAGAATATGTGAAAAAAATTCAGCGACTGGCACGAAAATGAATGTTGTTTACGGAGAATCGGATAGTTTGTACGATTTGCGGAAATAAGGGAAATCTGCATGCGTTGCACTTGGTATTCGAGATCATCGCTTATTCCAAACCAGATTAGTGGTGCTGCCGGGGATCTACGGAGACATATTGGTCTTCCAAAGTTTTAAACTTTCGATTGTCAAAAAGATTGTATGTCTGGGCGTAAGATGGGTATCTACAGACTAACAACCTTAAAGTAGGCGCAGTCACATCACAAGTGCCGCCATGTAATAGAGAATACAGCAAGTAGGCCTCAACGGCCTTACTAATTTGGTTGCACACTTCTGATTCATACAGGTTTGAATATTTGCAATGTGTTATTTCAATCCTTACGCTTCCACAACTCATGAGACATGGTGTACAATTCAGATGAATGTAGTTTGTTGAGTAACTCTGATGGAGGGAGATGATAACCGCTGAGACGACTAAGCTGAGTCTCCTCGGAGATACCACTCGAAGAACGTGCTCAGCCATTCGATTAACGAATACCATGTATCAGATGGTTTGAGTGCGTATTGTCTCGACTGATGCTGAATGGTATAATGTAACTAACATGACTTTATGAACATTTAGCTTCCCGTAATTAATGCCGGTCAGCGCCGCCTGCGGTGGCTTGGTCGTATTCCGAAAGATCTACTCTCTACTGAGTTGCAATTAAGAAGTCGAACGTTGGGCAGACAGCACTGGCGGTACAAAGACGTTTTCAAAAGAGATATGAAAGCTCTTGGCATTGACCCAGAGAATTGGGAAGAACTTGCTCTTGACTGCTCACTTTGGAGTCATTGTGTAAAGCGTCGTCTGCAAGCTAAGGAGGATCAAATTAAGCTCTTAACTACTGAACGCAGATCACGCCGCCGGTGTGCAACTGACGCCCAACGATCGAGGTCTGCCTATCGTTGCGTGCGCTGTGGGGGAGATTGTTCCTCCCGAATCGGACTATTTAGTCGTTCGAAAAGCTGTGGAACATATCATGCGATTGTGATGTACCTTCATGGTCGACATCGACCAAAGGAGGCAATCAACAATTCCTACCGGTGTAATTCTGTCTGTGATGATAATGAAAGTTCACTACTTCTTCCTCTCAAACATGGCACCGTAAATCCTACTTATGGAGTTTGGTAACGAAGAAACTCAATCAAGAGAGGGCAATTAAAACAGGATAAAATACCACCCGAAACCATAACACGCCCCGCGCAAAGTGTGCAATCGGAAGGAACAGCTAAAAATGTACCACAAATCGGGAGAAACCACGTCCGTGAGTTTCTCAACAATCGAAAATAGAGTGAAAGAGTCATTTTATGTGATGGATACCTGAGGCAACATTCATTAAAACACCGATCAAACTAACGGGAACTTTTCCGACATAATTCTACGCATATACTATATCTCCCGAACACGTGCGCAACCACTAATCATCCCCATCGAACAACACGTGGAGAGAAACGGTTTCGATTACCACTGTGATTAATTTTCCCATGGATGGATTGTTTGATAAAAATCAAAACAATAAACTACTCGATTGCTGGGAAAATATCAACCCTCGATCCCAAAACCGGGATCATCCACCACCCAAACGGAACGGGCGCGCGATTTGACATTAGCGAGAAAAAGGTTGCGCCAAATTGGACAAGTGTTTATGCATTGCGTCATGTGGAAAACAGGCGTGTGGAACGTGCACGTCAAAGGAGATGTATGAAAAAAGACAAAGACGGTTGTCACTCGAACGAAACGCACGCGATAGATGGAGAGCGAGGGAGAGAAATTAGTTGTTTTCCGAATGAGGAATCAACGGAGAAACCATAGTGACCATTACGATCACCTCATGTAAGCATAGGATTGGGTTGGGAAATTGTACTTTTCCATTTCTTATCAGAACCGCTGCTTAGATCCGGTTTATTTGAGAGGAAGCTGCATAGGTGATATCATTTCACCTGCCGTTATTTTCCCATCTATATCTCCTACTCAATTACCATTTGAGCACGGTGGTGATCGGGGTTGAGCCCGTTTCCATGATTATGCAACAGCGGAGAGTATCGAACCTATGTCGCCCAATTAGAAGTCGTACCTCCTAACCACTATGCCGAGAAGGAGCCAGATTTCACCCACATCACTTAAAAACTACCGTTCTTGTGTAACCAGTTCTCCCGGCGTTAAGAGGAATCTTAACGCCACACAATGGAATCATCAGACGGTTGCTTGTGCTCAAGTTAGTGAAACGATGCACTAAACAACAAATGCGAATTGACTGACGCACGATTGACATCTATCTATCTATCTATCCATCCATCTATCTATCTATCTATCTATCTCTCTATCTATCTATTTATCTATCTATGTATCTATCTATCTATCTATCTATCTATCTATCTATCTATCTATCTATCTATCTATCTATCTATCTATCTATCTATCTATCTATCAATCTATCTATCTATCTATCTATCCATCCATCTATCCATCTATCTATCTATCTATCTATCTATCTATCTATCTATCCATCCATCTATTTATCTATCTATCTCTCTTTTTATCTATCTATCTATCTATCTATCTATCTATCTATCTATCTATCTATCTATCTATCTATCTATCTATCTATCTATCTATCCATCTATCTATCTATCTATCCATCTATCTATCTATGTTTTCTAAACACGTAAAACAACATTAAAACGGCGACAACACCCAGGATAAAAACAATGTGAGATGTGGAGACAACTGAGAAGATTCTAGCTTTTAACACGAGGTCAAATTTGTTAGGCGATCGTTAACTGCTCTCAGAAGTGATTCGCCAGTTTAAACACTCAAAACCGAACTACCTAAATCGCCATCTTTTTCTACAACTAGATCAAAATACATTGTATTGCCGTCGTGAAAATCACTATATCAGCGTTGTGCCATCTCATTCGCCTCAAAATATCTCTATCAAAAGGAGGAATCAACGAGAAACTGAGTACACAATTATCTCGTCAACGTTTTGTAATCGCGTACCATGTGTTTCTTTTAATGCCCATCTCTTTGGGTGTTGCAGGAGAGATTGTCACTCCCGAATCGAGCTGTTTAGCCGTTCGAAAAGCTGCGGAGCATGAAGCCCAGTTCTCACTTATGGATGCGAGACGTGGCTTGTGCGGGTGGAGGATATGCGGAAACTAGAGGTTTTCGACCACTGGTGTCTCCCACGCATCCTCAATGTTCGATGGGATGATGAGGTTCACCATCTTTGTTTTGATATCACTCGCCTGAGTTCGATATTGCGACAACACTGACTGAGATGGTTTGGCTACATCCTAAGACGCTCGGACGCTTAACTAACCAGGGTGAAACCATCGCCGACACCTTGCGCAAAATGGCGTTGTCGTAGCGGAGGACAAGTGAAGACTTGACTCGGATGTGAAGCTGCTTTGTCTACGATCGGCATACGGATGGCGCACGTGGGACCGGACCTGGCTTAAAATCTGCACGAATCTCGCTTCTAACCGCCAAGCGTAGGTGGCTGCAATCCGTGACGTCGTAATAGCCGACTCATCCTCCAGGAGGAGATAGTCGCACAAAAGTAAAGTAATGTAAGTAAGCAATCATGTGTTCGTGACGCATATCCATGGTCGACGTCGACCGAAGGAGGCCAACAACAACAACACCATGTGTCTTTTGTATTGAACATTAATCTGAACCTGCAATTTTGAATATTTTTAAATGAAGCTCTTGACTTCTTCTTCTAATTTACCGACAAGCCATCGTCAAGGATTCAAGAATTTGTAGTTAAAAAGGCAGACATTACAATACCACAGCATTGTGAAAAGAATAAAACTGTGAAAATTGATGGTAGATAACGAGTAGAGTATATCAAATGATGTTTGTTTGCATATGTAATCTCTCGTTCGCTCCAAGCACGGAGAGTTCGCCACATGTTGAGGCAGGAAATTTAAGAAAAATTCATAGCACGTATGGGGCAGATTACCAACTTGGGATGTAAAGGGATAAAGTACGTCCACGTATCACTTTCTCATCACACTCTTGAAGCAAGATCATCAGCTGCTTTTTACTTATTTTTCACCGCCAAAGGTGTTTTAATATTTAATCCCATGATATATAATCTATGACTGCGGTCTAATCTTCGCACAACAAACACAACTTTGATAGATGGAATCGAATTTCAAACAAATATCACAAAGTTCCTTGGGAATACACGAGTTGACACGATGACAAGCTGAACGTGTTTGCGACAAAATCAGGGTTTTTCGAACACGGGGGACCGATGAAACAAATTAATCTTGGCAATCGAATCTCAGGAAAAATCTCATCGCTATTATACGATTCATTTTCGAACAGATTATTCAATTCTGGCGATAGGTTCACAATGCTGAGAACGATATACATCAAGTATAGAACGCCTGTGCGTAATAATTTAGAAGACAAAGAGGTTAGTATCGAAGCTGTAGGATGCTATTAAAGACACCAAGAGCAGGAAGTGCCACAATACATGCAAGAATTCGGGTTTTAGATAACTCGCGTGAAAATGATTCAAGTGACAAGCTGTCTGTTTACCGTACAGATAAAAGAGTTCAAGAGTTACGAAAAGTAGGCAACGCGTCAAATTGAGTCAAGTGAACCAAACGTGGCGAGGGTTCGAAGAGGAACCGGGGTAGTCACGAGATTATCTGAAATGATGTACTGGTTAAAGCTGACAGTTTCCCATAGTAATGAATGGAGGCCATACAATCCCCTGACCAAGTACTTTGCGCTTACTCAAGCAGATTGTTAGCCCAAAGTCTTTGCATGCCGACGACAAACAGTCCATCAGCGACTGGTGTTCTTGGGAGTGAGCAATCATAGCTACATTGTCGACAAACAGCAGGTCACGGATAAGCACGTCCCGCGCATTGGTTTGTGCTCTCAACCAGTTCAGGTTACAGAATATAATACACTGAATTATATATAATCTCGAAGGTTTACGACGGAGGCACAGAAAAAATTTCAGTCCTCAATTCAAGTAAAAGCGAGTAGTGCTGTAAGCTGCCGAACGACGAGCACGCTATAGATCTATCCGGTAATGCGTATCATTCTCATTTGGGGAGAATGATTGTTCATATCGAATAGGATTGTTTAGTCACTTGAAAATCTAAAGAGTATGAGGACATCATACGTCTGGTATTTACCTTCATGGTTATTAACAATCTGAGGACGTGATGTATGTAATCTCGTCAGAATAAATAAGAGCAAGACTAAGGTGGTGGCCAAAGCGGTTATTCGTGAGCGAAAACTGATACGCCTAACGGAAAAAATTCCGTGTTGTTCGCGCTCATAAAGTAGACGCATATCGTTGTGCCAGGTTCGACAACAAGAATCCCCAAAGTGGGTGAATTATGAACATGTCCAAGCCACCGTCATATTCCTTACGGTCGCACTGCTTCACAGAGTGGAATCGGTGAAAATGTGTCACATTTTCTAGCTAATTAGTGAGGACTGTGGAATTCTCGACCGGACATGACCTGTGTTAAATTGATACAGCGTGTAGTTGTTCCATTTTGCCGATCGATTGGCGTCACGGTAAAACACGAAAAAACATACGACTACATGACAGGCAGTTTGGATTGGATGCGCGCGCGTTTAAATGATTTGGGAGATGCCCACCTACGAGAGCGACAAGTTTAGCTAACAAATTAAAGTTTACGATGGGTAGTAAATTGAAACCTGGTGGGATAAATGGGATTATGGTCCCTAGCACCTTTTTAACTCTGTGGATCGTAAAATTGGGCATCAGTATGATTGCTCCTCAAGTTGGAATCATTAAGTCCATCGAAAAATGTTAGCTTGAAATACAATACCTATTTGCAAGCATCCAAGAACTTGCTGAATATGTGGAAATGTGTTCAGGAGTCAAAGAGCATCCAAGATTCGAGTTAACGACATGGTGTAAACAGGGTTTAGTGAAATTAGTATGTGCTCTGTCGTCTCAAGTAATCAGTAAATCTGTATAGTGTATAACTGGACGATATATTAGGATGATCTTATTGAGATCACCTTGATCCTAAATTGCAGCGCAGTCGTACGCGGATTCCGATTTAAAGATACTCACCCGGAAGTGTATGTGCATCCTGGAGCACTCGAACATAATCAACATGCCTTGAGATTCGCACTGCCATTCAGCATTACACGATTTCTTCAATGCTCAAAACCACAACGCTTACGGCATGTGCCGGGCACAGCACAACAATCGGTGCGCATGCCGGAAAGAATTCCTAAACTAGAATAACAACTGCTCAACCCCGTTTTATGAGCATGAGCTTCTGAATGAGACAGAACAGAACATAGCGAATGCATTTCTCGGTACATCTTAATGCACGTTTGAAAAAATGCGACCAAACCCTACCAACAAATCCTACAAGAGAAGGACCTCTGTGCGAGATTGCTTACTAAGAGGAATACAACTTAAAGAAGTACTTACATCCCAACACTTACACACCACACCTGCTTTCTGGCTGTTTGCCATCATCAGGTGGAGACTCGAAGACGAGTGGCAGTGAACCATGAAACCGTGGAAAAGTGGGAAACAAAGGCACCACTTGTTATGTTCCTATCTCGCAAGTGAAAAATCTGAGGTTTTAGGTGGGGAGTTGTTTACAAGATATCAGGAGACCTTTAATATCAACAAAACACGGTTGACGCATGATTGAAAGAGTGGAAATGAGGAAGGAATTTGGCGTAATCAGGTTGTTGTTGGCCTCCTTCGGTCGATGTCGACCATGGATGTACATCACAATCGCATTAATTTTCATGTTCTACAGCTTTTTGAATGACTAAACAGTCCAATTCGGGAGGAACAATCTCTCCCGCAGCGCTGGCAACGATAGTCAAAACTCGGTTGTAGGGCGTCAGTTGCACGCCGTCGGCGTGATCTGCGTTCAGCAGCCAAGAGCTGTATCTACACCTGCCCAGCTTGCAGACGACGCTTTACACAATGCCTCCAATGTGAGCGGTCAAGAGCAAGTTTTCCCAACTCACAGGATCAATGCCAAGAGCTTTCTTGTCTCTTTCGCAAACGTCTTTGTACCGCAAGTGCGGTCTGCCCAATGGTCGACTTCCTAATTGCAACTCATCATAGAGTAATCAGGTTAGTGATAAATATAACTGTTTGTATGTGCGTATATGGTGGAAATCAGCCTGGCCATATTGCAGAGGTGTGTGGACGAGTGCTAATTACTAGCCTACGAATGATACGCAGAACTCCACCCTCAGGTGCAACACAGGAGCAGGAAGCGCCTAATCGATAGACGACAACTGAGAACTTACAATATTTCGGGTTTCGGATTGAATGCATTCGAGCGGTTCGGAAGTATGAGAAGATGGACAACGTCATCCGCAATCGTACGATACGCAATTCGTCAATGTCGGTCAAACGAGCCCTTGAAGTGTACCGGCTGGTAAGAAATCGACTGACAAATCAGATCAAAGTGACAACCTGGACAGACATGGTTGAGGATCAGTGCTGTGATTGTTTGTTTTGCCTATATAAGATAGTCGTGTGACCAATCGGTTGCTCTTGTGTTGTGGGATTCGTGGGTGAGAGCGACTAGCGTTGGACAGATTGACCTCAGGGATGAATCGAGATACAAACTATGTGTGTGTGTGTGTGTGTGCAACTCGGGTGGGAACGTGGTTAATGTTGGACTGATGACACGAATGTTGCGATAAGTGGCTCGGATGTGTGCCACCTGTCGTGTTGACCTGACGGAATCATCCAAGACCTTTCTTTAACCCTGACCCGTTATAATATAATTCAAACAGTTAGTTATATTAGTAGTATGGATACCAGTAGTAGCTAAGATAAGGTTCATGTTGGTAATAATGCATCGGGAAGCGTATCTTGAATCAAGCGTCATCATCATCATGATCGATACTCCACCGTCATACAAGCACGATGGAATCCGGCTTACATAGAATAGAGAGAGGAAGTGGACTTAACAAGCAGCATGAATGGCTACGGATAGGATTCATGCAAACTCTGTTCAGACGCCTACGCCGTAGTCGATGAAGGTGTAATGGTGGTCAGTTTGACATTCATTCATTCATTCATTCATTCAGTCAGTCAGTCAGTCAGTCCTCTCCGTGCCGGGTGGCACATGAGGCGTTCCAAAGTTCTGCGCCAAGTTTCCTTTGGCCGGAAACGATGACAACAGATCCGTGGTTCGGTCATGTCTGCAGGATGGATCCCAATTCGCATACGAAGGTAGCCATGCACTGTCATCCGCAAGGTCCGCTTGACAAGGAGGAGGTAAATGCCGTGGTCTTGCGTACCGTCCACGACTTTCAAAGGCAGGAACGCGACTGGACTGGTGTGATTCGAGCTTCTGATGAAGCCGGCTATTCCAACCGTGAAGTCTTCAATGCCATGATCATCACTCCACTTGACACACAAACTACACTTTTAGGACGCATCGCTTTCAACTGGGGTAAACGTATTCACAGCACACCGCACCTAAGCACGTGTTGCATAAACTGGACAAACAGACAGCTGCCAAAATTGAGAAAAACCGAGCCCTATCAAATCCAAACCGGCTAATCCCATGGACCAAAGCTTTATGTACTACATCAAACCATGCCTGGCGTCAGTATGTATGGCTGTTTCACAACCCGATGAGTATAATTATCCCAAATGTTCCCGCTCTGGGTAGACAGCAGATCTTGTGATTTGGGGCAACAGTTGTTGTTCGCTCAACCAACCCCTCACTCGTTGGTTGATTGGTTGGATAGGTGAGGGTCGATATTCACGCAGTGGAATTTGAAAATTACTAATTAATATTATCATAAACATCGTATTAATTATATTGCTTTATCGGTTCAGGTTTTGTTTTGAGTGTTTACGAGATGATACCTATGTCATTAAACTAGATTGGGAATATTTGTGAAAGTTTGCGTGAGTGAAAACACCCAGGAAAGATGTTGTTGTTTAACTGGGAGCACCGCAAAATATATCCCACGTTGGTTGCCTATATTGAAGAATGGTAATAGAAATCAATTAGATCTTAAAGAGAGGCTTTCATACTCACAAAATACTGCGTTAAAGTAGGAATAAATATTAACATCCAGTCACACTGAATTCAAATATTCTGTACCTGGTGTAAGCGTTCTGAATCAAGAATTCCAAGGTGGTTAGATGAAAACTAACCTCCCTGACATACTATCACTTGGATACCTTCAACAGCTAGAAAAATAGTCACACTGAAACCAGCTTTAAGTCGCTACGGGATACTTCCGGTCTGAAATGCCCTCACTCACTTTGTGCCTATTCGCATGAGAGTTATTGTCTCACACTACTAGTTGGATTAGACATCGATCTGCCGTGGATGGGAGGCGGTTATCTACAGACATTGTTAAAGCTAAGGATGATAATTACGCTCCACTAAGCTTGCATAGTAGAGCGGGTGCTAGGGAGGCATTTAGCAGTAAAGAACTCAATATCAGCTGTGGCTCCCTTTGGTTCAGCAACAATATTCATCACTCGCATGGAAAATGTTCTTGTAGATTATAGATACGAATTATAAATGATCTCATCGTGGAAATCAAAGACCAGATCTTAAGGTTATCTATGACCGTAAACGACTCAGCTTCAGCTTACACGTCTCCTTACCTGTGGAGTTTAGATATCGCCAGTTTATAAGCATAAATCCACATTGATTACTCAACCCGATGCCGTCTGTGTTTAACTGCTTGGTATAAATTGTCCCAAACCCTGTTGCGCTTGAACAGTGGAGTATAAAGCGACAGAGCGGTACTTGAATCACTCCATTTCCGCTAGCAATTGAAAAATTCAGCCGTTTGACTAGGTGAAATTAGTTTCTATCACTCAAGGAATCTAAACGGTGTGTGTGATGATTGCCAAAATGAACAATTCAAGAACCAAAGAACCAAATGCTGCCACCAGTTAAAGTATATTGTGAGGAATTTTAAAGTCATGTAACGATGAATATTTAGCCATGCCAGGAAAGAGAGACAAGTCACCTTCACGAACACACAACGTCACTAAAGATGTACTCATATGAGGATTCAATAATCAGAACTCTGTGTTCGTGAGATCTAGTGGCGTCATTGACCTCGTACGCGGGTTTTAACACCAACATCACTACCAACATAAGAAAATTAATAAATTTACGGAAGACTATCATCCTCCTTCTCCTCCACACAATCCTTCCAGGGAGCGCTTCTGCCATCATCGTAAACATCAACACATTAGGCGTGTACCATCTTATCAAAATCATTCTCTCCATGCTAATCAAGCATCATCAACCTGAACATCAACCATGCCCACAGAATCGCCAACAGTGTCGCGC
The DNA here is from genome assembly GCA_013407085.1 of Atriophallophorus winterbourni. Classification (NCBI taxonomy): domain Eukaryota; kingdom Metazoa; phylum Platyhelminthes; class Trematoda; order Plagiorchiida; family Microphallidae; genus Atriophallophorus; species Atriophallophorus winterbourni. The sequence continues at coordinate 34,409 of JACCGJ010009206.1, forward strand.
TGTTATCAGAGAATTCATCCTCATCGTTTAGAAATCCTCTTCATTCAGACGGTTTCACATAAACATTGGTGCACGCATACTACTAGATCCCGGGGGAAGTAATATACAAACGATGGTGAATGAGGAGTAAGATTATCGCGGAACTTCAGCATGGTTAAGCACAGACACAGAAAACCGAATGACCAACACCTGCTTAGGAACGTGTCCACAGCGAAAAATTCGCAATAGAACGAAGCATCTGTCGTTTTTTTGAACATATCGTGTATGGACAGAGTGACTAATGCTGAAGTGCTTTCAAAAGATGGTCACCTTATTACGACAGCCCCTCTCGCAGTGGCTTTGTCATGCCTACAGAATGGAAAATGGTCGTATTCCGAAAGATATACTCTATGGTGACTTGTAATTAGGACGTCGACCATTGGGAAGACCGCACTTGCGGTACAAAGACGTTTGCAAAAGAGATATGAAAGCTCTTGGTATTGACCCGGCGATTTGGTAAGAACTTGCTCGTGACCGCTCACATTGGAGGCATTGTGTAAAGCGTTGTCTGCGAGCTGGGGAGGAGCAGATACAGCTCTTGGCTGCTGAACGTAGATCACGCAGCCGACGTGCAACTGACGCACTACAACCGAGTTCTGACTATCGTTGCAAGCGCTGCTGGCGGGATTGTCCCCCCCGAATCGGACTGTTTAGTCATTCAAAAGGCTCTAGAACATGTGAATTCATGCGATTGTGATGCACATCCATGGTCGACATTGACCGAAGGAGGCCAACAACAATAGAAAGAATATTGGTGAACATGTTCTATGCGTGCAGCTGTGCCTCAATGCTTAATAATTTGCCTGTAACTTGTAACTTTGATACTTGACAAGCCAATGATCCAAGCCGGATGTCAGTATTCGGGCTATCTCCAGTTGTTGAAGAGTAACTTTAGGTTTTCCCCGTAAGGTGTCTCAACCGTTTGTTTAGAGTGACCGAGTCAAGCTTAAGTTGGACATCTTTTTATAAGACGAGCGTTGGGTCGGGCGTTGATGCACTCAATCGGTGATCGATGATCAAACGAAGCGGCAATTGAGCCCCCTTTTTAGCAATACCCCTAACAGCGCGTGTTTCGGACCCCCCCCTTCCTCCTTCTCAAGCGTGCACTTTGGCACAGTCGCCGCGAATGGCGCCAGCGTATGGACAACCCCGGTATTGCGTAGATGCGCACATTACGCGATCGATAATTTGAGGGAATCGACGGCAATAGTCATAGTCAAATGGCGCGGCGCGACGCGACGTTCGAGTGAGTTGTCCGGATATTTTTTACAAAACATTAGATTAGAATCTCCGACTGAATGAGTGCACTCAGTGAAGTAGAAGAAGAGAGACGCCTATGAGCGAGGGTGTAAAATCACCGTAATCGTGTGAACGGACTCGTAGTGCTGAAGATTTATTACCGAGGCGGAAGATTTGACATGATGATAGGGATCAAGAACCGGCGAGAAATGCAGTGAACTGGTTTCCGGACATGTCCGACTTGGCCGAGGAAAACTATCGCATAGTTGCTGTGATGCAGGGTCAGAAGGGATGAGTCATGCGCGCATGATCGATCACGGTTTAAAAAAGTCGACGGGTGCTGATGGAACGTTTTGTTCTTGAGTCTAATATTGATGGAGGAAACATGAATTTAAAACGTACACAAGTTTTGTCGAGAGCATAGCAAGCTGAACTGCCGGAAATATGCATTTCCTGTCCGCATTGTGCAGTTGAAGAAGCAGAAGAACAAAGCTTTATTCGTAAATTTTCTAAATTTCAGCAGTTTCCCTAATCACTATGTTATGCTACTATATGATACCGTAGACGCTTTACAAAATTCACTAGATGCCCACATGGACAAGTATGTTTTTGCGTTTGATAATAATTTTTACCAAAATTTGGTGACACTTTTACCGTGATAACCGAAGTACATTTTTGCAGGTCTTGTGAGGAATTGCTTTTTATCCGCGTCGCTGTTGGTGTTGGGCGGCACTGTCATAGTAGGGTGAACATGCTTTGTAGACAAGCTTTAGAAAGCATATCTAACATATGGATAAATGTATGAATAAACCCAAATGTCTACTAGATAACCATGTGAAATTCGAACCGTTGAAAATCAAAGTTTATGGACTTTTATAGGTTATTCATCCAAGTTGAGTCAGGTTCAGACAGAAAGATGAGTCAGTGAATAAAAAAATTGATATTTTGGGACGTTGGGCCCCGCTTAAAGTGCAGTCGATGTTGAGGGGTATGATTTAAAAGATACTCATCAGGATTATGCAATCCACTGATACAATGTTGGATTGAGGATAACACATTGAAGATATCATTATGGTGTAATGAACGTAATACTTGGGGGTACAAACCTAACAGAATTGGCGACACCAACAAGACAATGAGGAGCCAGTAAATGTTTGATAAATACTTGTGTGGCTGAAATAACCGACTGTGTGAGGGCATACAATACGCGTGAAATCTTTGGCACCACTATCGATTGCACAAACAAACTTTGAAGTTGACAGACAGAGGTTACTGTATACCAGCTGATCATTTACGAGTGCTTTGTCTGAAGCATTTTCCAGAAACTGGTCGAAGATTTGGAATAAGAGCTCCAACTTCTTGGGTTAAAATGGATTCAAGGCAGTGGTTATTATCCTTGCAATGCCATTGGAAGTAGTTTCTCAAGCTGACTAAATCGATACACACTGAGCGGGATTATTAACGAGTGTTTGGGACGCGCAATATAAGGGAGCAAATTATGATAGTTGGGACTCTTTCCTAATCATATATGCGGGCTGAAATCTTCCTAAAACACCTGCGGAATCAGTATGATGTAATTTCACAGCCGCGACCTAATAATACGGTTTTCTCTACGGCTCTTCCAAACACAAACAACAATTCATGTTAAATCTAATCGTCAAGAAAAAGTGGATTCAATAAATCTGCTCATGTTCCGACACAGCTAAGCCAATTCTCTTGCTGTTTTCACACAACAAAGTTGTGAAATCACACATTTTTCAACGTGTGCGTCATTGACTTGATCGACTAAAATGTTCATTCACTCGTGCCTATAGACTTGATCCCATTCACATGTATGGTGCAATGACCGCAATTTGAGGTAAACCATTATTCCCAAAGTAAAGCGACATCGTTCAAAGTAAAACCTAGGCCATAGAGTGGTTACAAAAGCGTTCGAAAATTCGCAGAGCCATTTGTGTACTGAGTGGAGACATGTAACTACGGTATTCGCAATGTATGATTTTGGTTCCGCTGTTTGAATCTCTCTTATCTTTTATAACACAATCTACATCTGTCCGATCGTTTATTTCCAAGGACAGCTGATACCCTAAACCTTATCCTCATTATTGTCGATACCAGTGGCAGCATAAACTGAGATATCAATCATATAGCCAGACAATCTGCTGTGAAACTTGTGGCACGGGATCATTCTGACCCTTGTGGTAGACACCAAGTTTGGATTTGCGTGTGTGATGATCTCATACACCGAACCGTTTCATAGTAATTCACATTCCGATTCAGAAGAGATACTCTCTAGCGCAACGTGTAGAGAGTTACCAAGAACCCATTTGAAGGGCACCTGTTACTTGGTGCCTGCGTGATTTCCGCTCAGCTGCAAAATCCACTTGTTCTCAGATTCAAGATAGCACAATTTAACATTTTCTCAAAGCAAGCAATCCAGAGCTTAGTATTTCATCCTAGCGGAGTACATTACATGGAGTTCATATCTCTCTTACGAATGCTGGCTTCAAGGTTTAACGTGGCACGTAGCTCTTTGAACATCCAATGCTTGTAATCATCTACCATCTACCCCATTTCACAACCAAATATTTCTGACCGTTAAATGCTGCATCATGTAATCCACTGTTTCTTTTCAGATATACAATTTTTTGCAAACAAGCAACAAGTTTACACGGTGATAATCCAGTTTTAGCATGTAGTGATGAATGTGTAAACGTGTTGTCTTCACTCGAGTTTTTTGGGTTGCTGAATACAGACTACAGCAAATGTTTGAAAATTTCTTAAACAACCACAGAATTCTGAATAACAAGTCTAATCCATATACACAAATCTCTCAATAGCATACAAAATCCAACAGAAGACGGATCGATAGGGTTTATTTACAATCAATCTGCATGTGTTCAGTGAGTCTTGCTGTGAATTTCACGCTTTACGTTCAAATAAACTATCAGCGATGTTGAATGCAATGCCGAGAGGTACTTTTCACGAAACACTGCTTCATAGTTTAGTTTAGTTTATTTTACCAACTCAATCTCGCTGCACTGTTTTCTAATATATGCAACTGAAGACCCGACGGCCAATTTTGCATGCTCATCACCATTGAGACACTTAAAAGATGTTACTCTTCATTTTCTAGTTTATAAATCAATGCTGAATAGGAAGCAAGCATTTTAAAACAAACTGTGTTCGTGTTCAATGATGAAAAAAGACACAAATATATCTACGTAGAGCTGTCCTCAGAGAGTTGGATAAGGTTGAGATGATTCCTAGCATAAATTGCCATTGTAACTCATAGGAAAACGACGGTTTCTCTACAAGTTTACCCATGTAAATCCTTACAGGAGTCTAGCTAATCATTAGGCACAGACTCTATCAGGTATGCTTTCTCTGCTTTAGGTCATAAAAGTAAATGATTAATATTCCTCGCAGAAATGCATTTAGTTCCTGGCTAAAGTATGGTATGGTATGAAAGCACAAGCCTGATCCAGGCAAAGTGCCACACAGTCAGAGACTGCACGTGGGCTGCATGCGAGTACACGCTGGAGTCTCACCACCATTTCCATTTCCTGGCTAAAGTGAAGATATCTTTCAAAGAGTAAACATATCATTCCACAACTACCACCTAAGGGGTAGCGAAAAGTGTTCCTAAAATACATAGTGATCAAATTTCATCCAAGTACTAGGAAATAGGGAGTGGATACACGAAACAAATCATGAACTCAAGACATGAAATATTGTTCATCTTATTACTGGCGAACCAACAAAATAACCACAAACATTCACTTTGTTTCAATAAAAAGAACGTGCAGCCTTCAAACTCCTCTTGATAAGTGATGACAATACTGATTGATACGTTCTAAATTGTAGCAGATAAAACTTGAGTTAGGATAGAAATGATATTGTCAAAAATGTGCTACAGTTGCGAATCACATAGCAAGCAACTAACAGAAGATAAATATATCGAAGGCAGATGTGTTTAATGCTAACCATATTTACTACAATAATTTTGTTTAGTTTATAAAAATATCTCTAAAAAGCCTTTTCCTCGTTCAAATTGAAACAAAAATATTTCTTAACTTCCAAACTGTTCAGATTATGATTATTCGTTACCATAATAAGCAACAAAAATGAAAATTATACAATTTGAATTTTTCTTTTGTCTGCATTTCCATCACATACGACACGTGAACTGAAAATGCATGCAAAGGAGCATTTTTTGTTCTTGATCATGTGTTCAAACCCTATCTACATGTGCTTAGGCACATGAGATTGGACAGGTTGTTCGTACCAACGTTATTTGTAGGTCGCATACAAGAGAAACTCAAACCTTTTGCTGTTCGTGTTACAGAAGTAGCAGTTGGGTTTGAAACATGAAATATGTCAGTTTTGTGATCGCACATTCGCTAGCAGCTATGAACGCTTAAACTTACTCTTGTGTAATAAACCTGTAAAAATTATTCTAAATACCAAATAGAAAAATTGAAGCGTACTCAGACATGCCATATGTTGTTGACTATTTTGAGGTTTGCTGCGCTAAAATTTTACGAAACTAACAGTTAATCAGTATACGGAGGTCAAATGTATAGTTATTATTGGCGAATAACAATCAGTTTATTAGGGTTTCAGCAACATACATCACATTTGAAAAATTGCGTCTTGATTCCGGCAGCAGTTTTATACGCAGTGAATAATTTCAATGATATTGTGGTATCATATTGATTAAAATTATAACCTGATGTATCGAATCAACTAAACAGTTTCTTAATTGATAGTTATTAATTATAAAACAATAGATGAAAGGGGAGAAAAAGATATACACCAAAGTTTACGCTACTTTAAACTGGCATATAGCACTTAGATCTGGAGCAGCAATCGAACTTACATTAGATATACATTGTAAACAAGCTATGAATAGTCAAGCTTCCATATAATCACATACAGTGGATATACATACCTATATATCTATATAACTTAATATGAAAAAATCGGTTTAGGTAGATATTAATAATGATGATGATCGTATGAAGAAGCATAGGTTGGTGCAAACCTGTTAATAAGTTTATAATGATCATTGTCATCATTATGCACAGCAACACACCCGTAGCATCGTCTGAATGCTTCGTGTCATACAATCATGAGAGAATAAAATGATAAGATTGTGAAGGAAAATATCTGAGAAGAGCAAGTAAAACCGAACTAAACTGAGGTGTCTAAGCTTCGAATGTAATACTATTCTATAATGTTTCTTTAAAAACTAGAGCAATCTTAGCACAACTTTGTGACTTTTGCTGAAATGCATTTTAACAAGAATTACTCGACTTTCTACTTGAAAACATACAGCATATAACGAATACTCAAAGATGCTTACTAAAATCCGCTACTAAACAAAGCGTATTCAGCTTCTGTGATAACTGATATTGGGGAACACTGTACGAAAAACGCGCTGCGCCAACTTTAGAAAGGTTACTAGTTAGGATTTGTAGATAGGTACGTTACTTGACTATTCTCTCACTACGAGTTATAATTTTATCAGAGAGAGTTGTTGTTGAAGTTATCTGTGTCGAAACTTGGAGCTTTGACATCCTCGAAGCGTGAACCAACTAGCATAACTTATGCCGATTGATCAGCTTCTCTAAATCTATTTTATTATCGAGAAGATTATGACGGAAAGAATCATTGTTTATGTCACCGTACCAGCGGACTTTCAATATTTTCAGGAAATAATGGTTGTCCTCAACTTGAATACGTCAGATATGTGCTTTAGCTGAAGTCCAAGTTTCGTACCAATAGATACAGTTCGAAATTTCATTATTATAAATACTTGCATTGGATTTTAGATGCTAATCAATATGTGTTACGAAATCGCATGCATATTGTATCTCGGTTAGAATTTATAATCGATCTCATAAATTTATTACCGATTGCAATCAAAATAAATTAACTCCATAACATAGTAATATTCATCTAATCATTACGAATCTTTCACAAAAAATTGGTATAAATGGAATACTGATGATAAAAATGACGAGCAAATAACATAAACTGGATTGAAGAACTTACCATGTTATCATGTATCGTGTGATGAATATCATCAATTGAAACGACAGGAGTAGTGAGTTCTTCACGTTCTACAGCTAGATTCTTGGAAATTTCAAATGCAAACGGTGGAGTGTCATGATTAAAATCGTTCAAATGTGCGTTAACGTTAATAGATTCGGCTGAATCAGTTCTAATACCAGCCAAACCCGTTTGCTCCAAATGATCAGTAGATGATTTGACGAGTTCTGAATCCGTTCCGGTGGGTTTGCCAGAGTTGAAACGCAGCGGAGAAACACCATCTAATATAGAATCCATACGCTCCCAGTTGAGCTTCTTATCTAGTGTATCTTCACAAAATGTTCTGTTTTCGAGGAAATTCGCTCCGTATGCTGGCTCAGACAGCATTTCTGTGTTATATTTCAAAAAAATTATTCAATTATTAGTTGGAATGCGGTTGAATAGGAGATATCTTTTTGAGAGCGAAATTACAAAGAATAAATAAGAGAAGCTTAACTCTTTAAGGGAGAGCAAAACGTGCAGTGTCATGGAATCAGGTGAGCATGTTTGTATTTGACGTTTGTATAGCTTGTCAAAAAATTAAAGTGGTGTATTAAAACAAATGTTTTTGGTTTAAAATGTAAATTATGATTCCATATTAATAAAGAAAAAATATAAAACCTAATATGCTTGATTTGACAATGTTGTAGCTCTATTTGTTATTCCTAAATAGTAAATTAAAGTGATTTGAATATGAAAACCATTATGTTCAACGTCGGTTTATTACTAAAATGAAATATATATTTCAACTATAGATCCGATATTCCATGTCGATTAGTTGCGCTTATGAATAAATAACTATCTCAATATTTAGACATCGGTCCAGTGCATTAAGGCAATAGCCTGCAAAACCTGATGCTTCTGTTCTGAGCATCACGTTTAAAACACGTGCTGCTCCTTCGAATGCTTCGATAGATTGTCATCCAAGGTTTGATTCGAAAGCACACATAACAATCGTTTCCGTATTGTAAGCTCACGGGTGTAGAATAAGGAATAAGTGGGTTGATTTCCATTTTCAGTTTCAGTTATCAAACATAGTTCGTGGTGTGAACCTTGTGTTCGCCGAGCTTGCGTAGTTGTTCTTGGACGTTTCGTCATCAGGCTAGATGACATCATCAGCAAAACTTTTTTCGAAGCGCCTTGTAGTTGGAATTCGTTGGTTATTACACCGTTTGCCTGCTCGTTCACGGTCACTCCCTATTCAAAAGAGCAGCAATCCACTGCAGTACAGATGAACTGAGAAGAAAAGAAGAGGAATACCTGTTCAAAGTGTTCCAGAAAAATGAATCTTCAAGAATCTCCAAACTGCGCAACAGGTCCAACCGCCCACAACAAAGAACCCAAGAAGCAAACAGAAGCAGACGCACTCTTCCCTATGTTCAACATATCTCCGAAATATCAGCTCGGGTGCTTCGGCCACTTGGAATCGACATCGCGCCTAAACCAGCATCAACACTTCGCAACCACTTCAACAACACGAAAGATAAAGTGGCAAAAGAAGAAAAGTCGAATATCGTCTACAAGATTTCATGCAGAGACTGTGAAAAGAACTACGTCGGACAAACGGGTCGCAAACTCAGCACAAGATTACATGAACACCAGTTGGTCGTACGCAGACATGACCGGAATTCACTGATTTCAATACATGTTGATCAATTTGGGCATCAGTTCGACTGGGACCGCACAAGAATATTAGCCAGAGGAAACGACCGACGGGCGCGAGAATTCCTGGAAGCGTGGCACTCAACAACAAATTCAATTAACCAGCATCTCCAACTGGCTACAACATATGGACCAATGAGAAACCGCTCACGGAGAATGCACAACATGAACTCGACCAATCCGCGGGAGTGAACGTGAACGGACAGGCAAACAGTATAATAACCAACGAATTCCAACTGCAAGACGCTTCGAAAGAAGTTTTGCTGATGATGTCATCTAGCCTGATGACAAAACGTCCAAGAACAACTACGCAAGCTCGGCGAACACAAGGTGAACACCATCCACATCCTGAGCTACGAATATTTTCCTCTATTGCTGAGCATGGTTCGTGCTTAATGGGAACAGGTATATTATTAACCAGTGAGAAATTTCAAGTTGCTACAAATATCTCAAACTTCAACAAGATGTACCTCACAATTGTTTTTGTCTACGTCCTTCACAGTGCAGCCCATCAGGAGAATACACGGCTGAATTTGTCACTTGATTGTCTGTTTCACTGAACTGCCAGTTTGCTCATCTTATACGATTTCAACCTCTCCGACAAGTCCATTATTTTGATTACTTGCAAAGTAGACTTAGTTATTCTTATACTTGAATTTTATTGCTGTGATCACCTATGATTCGTACCCTACCTATACCACTGTTTTATGCACAGGTTTATTCATATGTAATATGCGGGTTAAAAAGATATGCTTTATAAGAACCTGAAAAATGTATTATAGTTCATGTGGTAAAAAGTTTCATAAATCATTGTTGAATTTTATTGTCAAACATGGAAAAATGTTTCTCCGCATCAGCATCTATTGATTATATAAAGCGTCAATGGTTTCGAATTATACCACGTGTGTTGGTACATTCGGGATAGTGAATTTTAAATAGTGTATGGAGTTCCTCAACGAGGTTTCTGTCACTGTAATCAAGTTTCAAGACGTTGAGGTGACGCATAAATAACGTTCAGTAATTTTTTCAAACAAACACTCAGTATTGGTTCAACAGTTTGCAAAGAATTCATTGTTGAGGCAGATGGATAAATTACAATAATGTATAGGCCGACCCAGTATTAGTCGGCTGCCCCAGGTTTTTTCGGTGTTGTGTGGTTGTCTGGTTGGCGAAATCGTTTTAGGCTTCAACATGTCAGTGCTCGAATGTGAATTTCATGAGGCGCCAACTTTCGGCATTGATCCCCCTAATCGTGTGTTCCATCCTTCAGATCGTCTGTGCAGAATGATCTTTTGATAGGAAAAAGACGTTGCGATTTTTTGTTTGACTCAAGGCGCATAATATAATTTTATATTTCAATGAGGTATGCACATTTTGGAATTCTCTTTCACTTGATTTTCGCGTGTGCACGTGCAAATTTAAAGCACTCGTAGAATCTCTTACTGCTCCATCATTATGCGAAATTCTCAAAATAAACTTTTCTATACACAGTATATTTTGTCATGGCATTCCTGGCGATTGAACCATTTGTAATTATTTTGTACGTTAGCACACAGAACTTTTCACAAAGTCCGGAATACATGGTCCTATTAAGTGTCAGGTTACCTAGGGTCAAGGCATGTTGCATCAAAACCTGGGACTCGTAGTATATTTAGCTATACTTATTGTACCTCTTAGGCGTATTATAGCCCCCTTTTAATTTGCACATAGTTATCCAAATTGTCTGAATTTAGGTTTCCATCGTAAACAAATTTCTCTAAAATAGTTCGAAACATCTAAAAATGTATTTTCATGATTATCTATTTTAAACTCTGCTCTAGTGTCAGGTTACCTACGGTCTAGGCATGTATCATCAAAAGCTTGGACTTGTATCACATTTGTTTATACTTATAATTTTCTCATTTAGTATATTATTGCCCTTTTTTAACTTCAAAAAATAATTATCATCATTTACATAATTCAATGTCTGTGGTAAACAAATGTAACAACACAATTTTTTATAATCAAAATATACTTTTACGATTATCTTTTTACAACTGTGCATTAGTTTCAGGTTGAGTAAGGTGCCTGAACATCAACATAACTTGATTATCTTATCACTGTTTTTCGCAAATTTTATCTTGATAAACTCTCACCTTGCTGGTGAAGACAATGTTTCGTCCTATTCCAGTAAATCTACTTAAGAACTCGCAATTTTACTGACTTCAAGATTACACCAGTGCTGTCTGGTTTTAGCGTGTATCTTAACGTAACGGATTCAATTCAATCGGCGAACTGATTTAGCATCTAATGCCATAGAAATCGTTACAGTTTATCCTGTTACCCAAGTGCCCAACCTCTATGCCGGTACCAACGTAACCTCATTCTAGCCCATTCCTTCAGTTCCTGTTTTGTAATACCAACTGTTTGATTCAAATTAATTTCAATGTTTATATATATTTTCTACAGCATAATAATATAATCCTTTGCTTTATTTTTTCGTACATTTGTTTTTCTCATCGTTTTGTACTCTTCCAATTATATCGTCTTGACACTTGATCTGAATGAAAACTCATTTTTAGTGAATATTTTATAACATTTTTCTACCCATGTTGCCTACCGTTTTCTATTTTCAACGAAAAGAATCATTTTAATTCATAATTTATCATTATTAATAAATGAGTCGTTAATATGCGTCAGACATCATGGACCATAAGATTGTTTCCAAGTCGATTCCCAGATTTAACAATGTCTCTATTAAACCTGATCATACACAAGTGTAACAGAGATTCAGGTTAAATAAGCGTACCGTTACTACTCAATTTCGACAGAATCGTCCAGCAATAAAATAGAAACGATGGAATTGGATGAGCTGCTACAAGAGTTAAGAGCATAACTAACTTTGCTTTCTTCAGTCAATATACCTACAGAAGCCAGTATCCCATCCAACAGTATTACATCTTCTCATTCTAGATAAAAACGTATTACTTTCGCTTCGAAAATCTGGCGCCGTTTTACAATCAGTAACTCCTATTAAAGGTTTTTCATCCTTCAGCAATAGAAATACTCCTAAATTCAATCAAAGTTTATTGCACAACTCTATTAGGAATTATGTGGTAATGCATGTTCCATTAAATCAGAATTTTCCATGGCAACTCTAACGACCGATTCCATAATTCTGAAGTCTATTTTTGAATTATCATAGCCCCTCAAAACATTTTTACCTTATTAAATGTTACTTTATTATCAATTCTTGATATTTGAACACGATTAGAACAGCATCGTATTTGACTTTACTGAAATATAAAAATTGTTCAATGCTTCCACGAATTTTTTAGCATTAACCATCCTGTGCCACATAATAATAAATTACATACCTTGCCAATATCTTACCATGGACATTCACCTCTTCGATTCATTCTCATTACCGCTCGATACATAACAAACAAGATACTAGCTTTATGTTCATATATTTTTTCTAAATCCGCTAATATTGTTCTAATAACTGCATCATGGACGAAAAAGTAACAATGATATTCCGAAATGTTGATTTCAAACAATCAAACTTTTAGAAGGGACCGTTTTCAAAACTTGGAGGAGGATGCCTGGATGTCTACTCTGACATCCAGGCAAACAACATCATTTTATTCGTCTTCAAAATTATGGAAGATTCTATCTGACGTGCGCCATCAGCTTTCAATCTCTTACGTGGATTCATCTGTTACCCACCGGCTATGACTTCATCATCACTTTAAAGCTTGATCGAGTGTTTCATGATAGCCTCTGTCCATCCTTCCAGCTATAAAATGATTACAAGCAATTTTATCATGCCTAGAATTAAGTTGATAGGAAGTACCGATATAAGTCATAATTCCTTTTCCAAAACCATCAAATTATTAGGCTATGCACATTTGGTCATAAACCAACGCGTAAGACAATATTCTTGAAATCTACACTCTAATTATTACACCATTTAGCTTAAACGTATCACTAACGTTTTAACGTTACTAATGGCGATCATAATATTATATCGTTCGAATTGAGTTACAATAATATGATGTCTAGAAGAATATGACGACCTATCATTAGGCACCAAGACGGAGGATTCTCTGTAAACCTTATTAAAAATCTATATCAGACTGGAATTTTTCTATCTGATAATTTTAATGTAACCTCTGGAATTTTTCATAAGAAAATAGCCGAGTTACTACAGAAATCTACGACTAGACATGCAGGATACCTCAAACAGAGTTAAGCTGAACAAATAGAACGCGTATTGCTTGCTTAACATCACGTGTTCGTAA